>JANHGC010005279.1:14289-24398 GCA_027560395.1 Boaedon fuliginosus | reverse complement strand
GTCCAACAAACAGGTGGCGGCATTCATCGACGACATGACCTTGTCCACATCATCAGGGCCAACAGGCTCAAACTCTTACCAAACAACAGGACTAAGACCCGCCCCCGTCATCTCAACAGACTCTGCCCTTACCATACTTATTTGTCTGTGCTTACCATACTTATTTGTCATTAAAACCATGATCTGAGAGAAAATAAATATGAAATAGTAATCCAGAATATTTCTGAGAGAAAATAAATATGAAATAGTAATCCAGAATCTATAATTGGACTGTTGATGTATTAATGATCACTGGCAGCCATCCAACAATTGAGGCAAGGTAGATAAACATAAGATGAAAGCTCAAAAGTCTTTTCATTCAGACCTATCCTCATCAACCCATATAAATTTTAACAATTCTACTTACAAATATTTATTCCTGTAATCTCTGAATTATCAAAATGGAAATTCTCTGTTTAACACTCTTGCTGCATTAAACACCACTAAATCATTTGAATCTGAAACAATGTGAATATATTAGACACAAGTGTTTTATTTCAGTAATCAACAGACTGAAGTAGAGAGGTGTAACCATTACCCACAGTTGTAGAGCTTTCATGAAGAAAAGAAGTAATCTTTATTCAAAAGTTTTATATCCTAAATGTGCATAGGCAGGGTTTAGACATACCATTTACCAATGATTTTCAAAACTAGTTATTGAATAAACTACTGGGCTAACAAAACATGCAAAGCACCTATTTATTGTGTTAAAGTGATGGTTGAAATAGATCAGTGTGTCTCTCTAGCTGTGTGTGCCACTGGTGATGCAACCATATCTGGGTAGATGACTTCCTTCCTTCTCAAACCAGCTGTCTTGTACTTCCAAGTAAGAATAATACTATTCCTGAAACCATTGCATTGATTGCCAAAAGATTTCCTGTACTTAATTCAATTTGCTGGCTGTTGCATTTAAAACCCTTCATGGCAAGCAAATCAAATGTTTCAGTTTAATGATTATGATAGAAAGAATGTGGATAGCCTAAAGCATTCTAAATTACTTTACCATAGAATCAAAATGATAAATCTCACATTATCAATTCCATGCCTCTTTATCCCCACTGTAGTTTTTGTGAAAATATTACTTTAGATAGCTTGCTTTTACCTACCAAATATTGAACAGAATGAGTAGTCCTCTTATAATCATTAACTAGATTATGTAAAATTACAGGACCAAAAGACATTTACTTCTTTTAAGTTTGTCTAATTTTACTTTTTCATATTTATTTATTATTTACATTTGTATCCTGTCTTTCTTCCCTGGTCAAGGGGAACACAAGGGGTGTACAACAATATATAAAAAACAATAAGCATTAAAATTAACAATAAAAATATTAATAATAAAAACTAAAAACAATTCTCTGAAATTATTAAAACACATACATAACAGTAACAGCCATACAATCCCATTCATACAGGGGAGTCATTTATTCTAAGCCTGCTGGAAGAGCCAGGTCTTCACCGCCTAGCGGAAGGCTAACAGATTTGGGACAGTCTGGATCCCCAGTGATTCATCTCAAGTTAGCCCTGGAACTCTGATCCCTTCTTTCCTGGGACATAAATTTGAATTATAACTCCTGAAGATGAAGCAACTGTATTTTCTTTTTTGTTGCTCCCTCCCAAAAAGCTAAGTCTTTTTCAACTAGACCTCAACTCCTGTGACTTCATGGATATGCAGTATGCATGTAGTTTTCTTGGTGTCAAAGCTCTATGAGTTCTTGCCTCACTACAGTTTTTTTCAGCTCCCCAGTCTAATCTATAGTGCTAGAATTTCCCATTGGTTTCTCATCCAAACATTAAACAGATCAATTATTAAAACTGGTATTATATAAAATAACAAAATAATGGATAGTAAGTAGTGCAATATTTACTGCTGTGCATTTCACCAAGTGTCAAATGAAATAACTGATAGGTAGTCTAATGTAGTGGTTAAGGCACCCCACTAAAAACCAAGAGACAATGAGATCTAGTCCTTTTCATGCCTCAAGCATGAAAACCAGCTGGATGGTTTTTGGGCCAGTGACTCACCTCACAGGGTTGTGGGGAAAATAGGCGGAGGGAGAAATATTGGGCATGTTTGCTGCCTTGAGTTTTTATAAAAATAATAAAGGCAGGATAAAAAAATATCTAAAGATAAATTATTATACCAACTATAAAAATGTACGTTTTATGGGTCTTTAATTTCAGCTGGAGACCAGTTTGATGTAATGATCAAAGCATGGGGCTAGAAACTGTGAGATTGTGAATTCTACTCTCACCTTGGGTACTAAATCAGTTAAGTGACCTTGAGCAGTTACTTTATCTCAATCCTGGGAAGGAGGCAAACAACTTCTGAAAAACCTTGTCAAAAAACCTGCACACTCATCCAGTCTGAGAATTTGACATGATTGGATGGAAGCAAAAAAAATTATCTTGTTTTATAATAAGCTTTGCTACTTGCTATTTTGGGAAGCAGATTCATATTCTGTTGGTTTGCAAGAAACTTCCAAAGTCACTTTAATTCATTCCTGCATAAAGTTTTTCTAAAACTTTATTCAGGAAACCCAGGTGCAACAATTCTACTGCAATTCTACTGCTTGGGGAGTGTTGTAAAGCTCTGATAGGCAGTATATATATAAAAAAATCTGAGTGCTATTACTATCCATGTTGTAAGCCGCCCAGAGTCCTTCGGGAATTGGCCGGCATAAAAATGTAATAAATAAATAAATAAATAAATAAATAAAATAAAATAAAGTGTATTATTCGAAGAGATTTCCAAAATCAAACAGTTGACATCATCAAGTCACCACTCTTTTTCCCAACAAGAAGCCAGGTTCATATACGGGGTTTCCGCCTTACAAAATTGTAGCCCTGCACACGGTAGGTAAACAGGGTACGTGGACCCCACGTATCGTTTCGGCGGCCATTAGGTTACACTTTTGCGTTCGTCTTTCTAAGGATCGAGCGCGTATGTGGCTTGATAATTGAAATTCCACGTTGTTTCCCTGCGGGCCATCTGGAAAGAGGCTCAGGTTGCCAGAGCGTTAGGGGCATTCGGGTTTTCGTAGAGGAAAAACCGTTAGCACCTCGCTGACCTAACAGACGACGTTCTTAGAAACTCTAAACGGAACAGGACCGTGTCCTAACTCCAAATCAGTGTCACCAGCTGTTACACAACTGGCCTCGACTTGAACGCGAGAAGCCGCCAGGCGGGCTGGCACGAGCCCCATCCTACAATTCACCTTCACCCGAACAGAGCACGAGACAAACCCGCCTCCCCGCATTTTATGTCCAATCATAGAACGCCATTTTTCAAGCACGCTCCTTCCTTCGTCTTCAGCTGGGATGCGCTCCAATCAGCAACGACCTTTCCCAGCCTTTCCTTCAGTTCTCAAGATGGAGTAGGAAGCTGCAATACGTTGGGGAGGGAGAATCAGCTTGGAAAAGATTTGTTTGGACGGGTACCTACTTTTCACCCACTCCTTTTTTTCTTTTTCTGTCCTTTTCCCTCATATAACTCATAGTAGTTATGCCTAACTCTTTTAAAAACAAATGCCGAGGGCTTAAAAGGTTTTTGGAGCTATTTCTGTCCTCCCCTCCGGAAAAAATGGTGTAGTCCAGTGGAGGGACCAGTCAACAGCCACTCCATCAACCGCCTCATGCGGGAGGGAGAAATTCTGTGCACGGAGATTGATCTCCCGGGAATGTGTCGTTGGGCCCGGGAAAGGGGGGGCGGGCTACAAAGATTGCTTCTTATAGGCTGTGCACTTGCCACTCAACGTAAAAGGGTCACCAAATGGAACTTCTAGTTAACTGTAAAGCAGTTGAGGGGGGGGGGGAGACAAGGGCGAACTTCCCGATGTTCTCAGAAATAACCCAAATCTGCCGGCCAAAACTTTCTAATCGGTCCAAATTTAAATAGTCCCAAGCACTGACCTTAGTACTTGGAAGCGAGAAAAAGGAAGGGAAAAGACGAATTTGTACATGGCGGATCTATTTAAGTTTCTAAATATGAAACGCGAGGTCCCTTAAAGAAAACGCAATCTAGCACTATACAAATGGACGAAATCGGCGTCGCCAACAGTGCAAATCCACATTTACGCACTTTAAAGAAGCGGTCGAGAAGGAAAGCCGCTTTGCGCGCCTCACCCGCCACCGCCGCCACGCATGTTGTTTTCCACCTTCTGGTGGATTCCACTTCCTTTCTCGATGCACAAACAAAGCGTTCAACAGCACTAACGGTGTTGTGATTTGTGCTATGTGCCTTCCTCGCGCTACCAACAGAAGAAAGAAAGCGACGCCAGCATCATTTTCTCCGGCCACATAAACAATTTCAAAGGATTTCCCCCTCCTCGTAATGGCCGATTTTACAAAGAATCCGTATGCATTTAAAACTCCATTAAATTGCATTTAACACTTTTTCGCGAAAAGCCAAAGGATGGGGCAATCCTGCGTGGGGGTGGGGGTGGTTCCATCTATTTTATCGTCAGGCAAGGAGTGTCAACACTAAAATCAAGGTTAATGGCATTAGTATTGTTGTTTTGAATGCGTTTCTGCTGAAATAGAAATTACTACCCGGCCCCCGAGGACATTTTTGGCCTCGGGGAATTCAGCTCAGTTCTTAGCGACTGAGTTCACAGGGAAGACGTTTACCTGTCTGTCGCTTTTTCCTGGAATTAAAGAGTTACCAGCAGCAACCCTCTCGCTTCCTTCTCCTTAGCTCGCTCGCCGCTCGCTCTTTTTGTCTTTTTCAAGTTCGAGCTCAACTCTAAACAAAGAAGACCCCAAACATGTGACCTCTCAGAGTCAAAACAGATGATGTCACGCACTTACTAGCCAATCTCAGCAGGGCCGGCTGAAAGATGTCTTGGGAGATGTAGTTCTCTAATCGAATGGTTTGCGACACAATTTCAGACGTCGTTGAAAGAATTGAATTCCCGCTTACAAGACTGAGAGATGTATAACTTTATTGTCGAGGTGATACTGCATGGTAATATCTGTACAGGCAGACAGAGGCAGCTTTAATTTCTTAAGGTTTGTTTCTGTGAAACTATAAAAAAACTGCAGCGCTATAAAACAAAAAAGTTTTTATATAGGGAAGAAAATATAATCTACCCTAATATAATGATTAAAATAAGCTAAATAATGTCCAAAGAAGAAAACTAATTAATAGGAATTTTTTTAAATACAGATAATGAAACAAAATAAATTCACTCTTTAACTTATTATTAAGTCAATACTGAGGGACACATTGTATCTTCTCATTGTTAGAATAAAGAGACGTTCAAAAAACATAAACTTATATTCTGGATCCTTTAAATCAGGAAAAAAAGCTTTCTATTTATGGTACATAAAACGATCCTTTTTGTTGTACCACACACTCCAGAGACAAAGCTCTTCACGAGATGACAAATTCCATATCATTTAGTATTTCTTCCCAATGTTATCATATACACAGTGATTTAAAACCAAAGCAAGCCTGTAGCTGGAGAAGACCAGATCTCATGAGTTAAATAAACTTTCAATTTCTTACATGGACATAAACATCTATCCCCTTTTAACCGTTCTTTGAGAGTTAAGGTTAAATCATATTGCTTTACAATTTCGATAAGCTTTTTTAAATTATTGCATAATTATCAAGGATAGACATAACATCAGTATAAGTATAATTTATAATCAGTGTTGAGCATCACTGCATTCTTAATAGTTTGAGATTCTCTTAACAAAAGAGGTTGATGATTCAAGAACCAAATTGGAGATTTAAACAGATAAGAGGCATCCTTGTTGGGTGCCATGATATAATATAATAGATGGAGAAATAAATCCATTTCTAATAACTCTATACAATGGGTGAAGAATGCTAGTTTGATGTAAAACACCAGGCTAGAACTTGTCCAGGCAATCACTGGGAGTCAACATTGACTCGAAGGCAACAAAACAAAACAAAAAACAAAATTGGGTGAAGACACAAAATTGTATTTCAGTAAACAAAAGATGGTGGAAATATCCAACTTCTTAGAACCTACTTCATAAATTCAATCTGGATCAAATGGAAGTCTTTTTCAGCATCCAAAAAAATTAGATCTGATTCCAATTTAACTGCTATGATAACAATTATCAATCACCAGGCAAATATTGTCAGAAGCATGTCTTATTAAATAAATCCATACTGTGATAAGTGTATTATAAATGATATTACCTGCTGTTGACTTCTCCTAAATATTGTAGTTGCAGCTTATGTTTTTTGCCTTCTGGAGCCTTTGAATCATGTGGAAAGTTTCTGCACTAGTACAAGGGATGATTGCAGGTAAAAAAACAAAGGCAAGGAAATCTCCATGCAGTCTGAGGTTCGGATTGGCAGTCTCCATTTGATGTAACGGCCTTGACGAGAAAGTAGTTATTATTTTAAAGAAGCCTCAGGTCCTAAGACATAAAAAGAATGACTCACTGTTCTTCCATACAGTAATGCTAAAGTTCAGGTATGCAGTGCTGGACCTTGTAGCTCTATGACACTTAAAGCTAAGTTTGGACCATACTTCCAACCTTACTCTGCTTCAGTAGAGCTGCCACCCACACCAGAAATAGGTGAAGAGAGAAGTAGAGCAGAGAACACTCCCTTTGGTAGCAGTTTATGGCCATGGACAATCAAAGGAATCATCCTCTTCCCCTTCCCCTCCCCTTCCCACCAATGGAAGACAGGAAAGGGAAAGGAAAAGTTACAGGCAAAGCTCCCTTTCTAATCTCATGGAGATTTGTCTCACTTCTTCTACTCTCCCTATCTTTTCTGCCACCCATGACTTGGCAAGAGATGTTGGAGGGATGGCTTTTTGGCACAACGACAGAGCTCTGACTGTTCTACAGCCAAAAGGCAATATTCCTAAAACCAGTGGCTAAGGCCTGTGATGTTCTTCAGACTTACCAAATGATTTGCCATAAATTGGCCATTTGCCACTGCTTGTAATAACAGAGGTGAGAAAAACACACTTTAAAAAAAAAATGAAGTATTTTTTATTGAATGAGTGAGCCTTAGAATTTTTCTCCCCAATTTTATTCTTTTTTTAAAAAATACATAAAAATACAACATCCAATGTCTGAATAAATATATTTAACAAGTCAGAAGATACCTTATTTTACACAAAAAATTCCGCTTTAGAAATTTTGTTAAATAACTTCATTGTTATATATTTTATTTTTTGCCTTTTGTAACAAAATAAAAACTCTGAAATTACATAGAAAAAGACAAAATACTTTTGCCAAGGGATAAGATAGTCCACTGAAAACCTATTCACAATTCCACTGTAAACATTAAACATTAAAATATTTGCATAATCATGTGCTCGAAAATCCTATAAAAAGTGGAAGACTCATTAAGACGGTAGTTTCCAGTCAACTACGCTTCCTTTCACAATTTATTTTGTCCAATTTAAAACTGGGCACAATGCTGAGTACCTACTTTGGCAGGTCTGTACAAAGCAACTGCATCTCCAAAACATAAAAATAAAAGTGGGACTCTTGCTCAGAATTACAATATAGCTCGGTGAAAAAAGTGCAGCAGTAATTATTTTCTGATTAACTTATTTTGATGCCATTTTTGGTGCACTTGCTCTTTTACTTAAAGAAAGCTGTTTTTTTTACAATGCCCAATGCTTCATTAGATACCTGTGTTTTCAAATCAGATTAAGTGCCCTTTTTCTGTTTAAAGCAAAGTAAAAAAAAACAAAGCATAAGACAGAGGTGTCTTAAGTGCACCCATAAATCTTTAGTTGCCAATTAGATTATTCTCCACAATAAAATGTGTTGTTTAAAAAAAACTATATGGACAAAATAGAGGAAGGAGCACAAAGGAGAAGAGACAGACAAGTCCAGCAGTGGAAGAGTATACACAATATACTTGGCAATGTCAAACCAACTGGGTGCTTTCTGTGAGATTTTCGGATTTCTGTCCATGGCAACAATTTGCTGCATGAAGCAGAGATAATCACCAGTATCACCTGCATTCAACAGCAAGCACACTCTGTGGAGGGGAGGGTGAAGATGGGCTCATTCCAGTGTCTGAAGAGCCAGAGGACATGGAAGCTCCAGTATGGGACACTGTAAAAAAAAAAAAAGAAGTGCTTCCATGTTAATGGCTGTCTATTTTCTTTGGTACTATCATGCAATGTTACTCCCACCCCAAATCATCTAACCAAACTGGGAAGTTTTGTGTTAAAGTCTTCAACATATTGCAGGTTATCAGCTACCAGGCCAGTAAATTGTCTCAAAGATGCCAAAAAAACTCCTAGCTTAAGGGGGAGCCTTAAACATCTGGAAACAACCAGCTGTAATGCATCCCAGAACTGGGGTTTAGAATTTCGGTAATGTTCACACATCAGAAAAGGCTATTTATTTAAACTTCCATGCCACTTCAATTATAACAAACTCTAAACAATGTGCAGGCTAATTGCAATGTAAAGATTAAATAATAAATAAGGTCAACCAGATATCAAGGGACCAGCACTTCAAATATTTTGTGTTTTGACCCCCGTGTGCAAGATTTACTTTGCATTTTCTTGATATATACTTTTCTTCCTGGAACTATAGCTAAGCATAATTTTCTTAATTATGCATTTTAAGCCCCCCCCCCACTCTCCGAATGATAAAGGAAAAGTTGTAAGTCAATATCTAGGAGTGGCCAGACCACTCATCGGAATGAATATAGCAAAGCTTACCTTCTCGATCCTTCTTTTTCAATCGTTTTCTTCTCCTATCAATCGTCGCTACTTCTGATTTCAGAGACATGTAGTATTTCCTGATTTCCTGTAGTTTTTCTTGTAGAAATGAGATTCTCTCTGTGCTGTTCATATTGTCCAATTCATCTGTTTATACAATCAAATATCAGCAAAAAGATTATTAGCACAAGCCTAAAATACTGCAGTAAAGTGTGTTTGTTACATATACAGGTGGTCCTTGCTTAGCAACCATTCATTCAGCGATTGTTTGAGTTTATGATGGCAGTGAACAAGTGGTACCTACAACCAGTCCTCAAATTATGATCATCCCAGTGTCCTACAGCCACATAACTGCATATTTTATTGCAGACTTCCAACAAAGTCTTGGGGAAGCAGGCAAGAGGTAGCAAACTGCAACCACGTAACATTTTGCTTAACAGCACGGGATTCATAAAACCAATCAACCAGATGTACTGGAAAAATATTCTACCATAGTAGTATTATAGCTAGTTAAAAAAATCAAATAGGGACAATAAGTCTGGTGTGTTGCTTATAGTGATCAAAGCTCATGTTCCACCCTTTATTTAGCACAAGGAAGGGGCCATTTTACCAACCACTAATCAATTTAGAACAGAAACAGAATAAAAAGAACCCACTGCACATGTGTCTATTTATTCAAAGGACTTACTAAGCTGGACAGTCCATTTGTACACTCTTGGAGAAACATGATGGTTCTTCTCTCTCTGCTTATCCCCATCTTTGATGTTAGGAGATACCACTCTGGCAGGCGATCGGTTGAGCTTCTGGGGCTTCGTGACACCAATATGCTTCGCAGGCGTACATTTACTGGAGCTGTCCAGGGCAGGGAGATCTTCACTGTCACTGCTTTGCCCTGGAACAAGACACAAACAGATTTATACTGTATAGGGCAGGGGTCTCCAACCTTGGCAACTTTTAAGACTTGTGGACTTCAACTCCCAGTGTGTGTGTGTGTGTAGTGTGTATACACACACACCACTACATTTTAATATTGTGGCTGACAAATATAATCTCAGTAATCCTAACATGTCTGCAAGACAGAGCAATTTTAAACAATACTGCCTCCTGAGGGGAAAGAACCAGAAAATGATTCAAGATCATTTATTTTGTTCCTTTTCACCACTTCCATTTTATCCTCTCCATAATATTATGAAGTATGTTAGATTGAGAATGATATACAGTGAGGGAAATAAGTATTTGATCCCCTGCTGATTTTGTCCATTTGCCCTCTGATAAAGAAATGACCAGGCCACAATTGTAATGGTAGGTGTATTGTAGCTGTGAGAGACAGAATAACAACAAAAAAACCCTCAAAAACCCAGTGCCCAAAAGTCAGAGATGGATTTG
>JANHGC010005278.1:287242-298022 GCA_027560395.1 Boaedon fuliginosus | reverse complement strand
CAGTAGTTCAAAGGAATATCAGTTTTCTTCAGATTCAAATAAATCCCAACAGATTGAGAAAAAAAAAATTGGCCCTCAAAAAGCCAGGCACATGATCAGCTCCAAATTACCGCAAAACCTTCATGCACAGAATTATATGGTTCTGATATGGTTACTGTTAGTTCAAGATGTTACTTTGCTGTTCTCACTGTCACAACTTCGAAGGTGCTGGAGACATTGGGCCCAGTCAATATAAGTGCTAAGTAGAGTCATGATATCTCACAATACCAAAAGAGAAGAAGCCATAGGTAATAAAAAGATGCAGTTGATGAAATACCAGTGCAGACTGGGGCTTATGTTCTATTTATGCAGCTGGTTCTAAGGGGACTTCGCAGTCTTACCACATTGCCCCCTGTGTTTGAAAAACAAACTATTAAGCTGCAGATGTCAGGTAACCAAAGTATTACCATTTTCTAGACAGACCAAAAACAACGTATACTACAACTTATAAAGTAGTAGCTAGATCTCTATCCATAGGTCTACATTATGGACTCAGTCTTTCATCTAACACTTACCTGGTAGTGACTCCAAAGCCTGCATGCTGTTGTTTAGAAATTATTCATCTCGTGGAATTTACGAATAACACCCATTTTGTGAATTTAACACGTTTGCTTGCTGATCTTGTTTATTCCCTGAAAGCATTGCTCCTCTCATATTTGAATGCTCTGTTCATATGGTTTAGTTTTTCTTTGGAAAATCTGTTGGCTTTAGTGCAATTCAATTGCCCAACTTTTTATTCAAGCTCAGCTGCTTGTTGTTTTCTTGACAGTCTGAAACAGTGATGGGTCTTCCCAGATTAGTCTTGTTAAATGTCTTTTGCAGACATTATTTCAGGCCCAGCCATGACCCCACACCCACTTGTGGCAGCTGCAACTCTTGCCAGATACTAAGAGCAGAACTTCCCCAGATTCCTCTCTATTATCTGCTCTATTTTGAGAAGAATTCAGCACTTTCCTCTGGTGTTTGACATCAAGCAGAAACAGGGCCAGGAAATGATGTGCCTTCCATACATTCTGGTCCTGGAGAGGGAGGGAAGGTGAATTAAAAGATGTTACTGTTAAAAGAGCTATTCAGTGTAGCAGCCATGAATAGGGGCAATGTGGATATTTATCTCCTTTCTAATACTCAGATCTCTGTGATGACAAAGAGAATGGAAAAAACAAGCTGAAACAAAGGAAAAAGCAACATAATTCTGTGTTTTGCTTTTCCTCAAAGTCCACTGTGTCCTTTGAATGTTAATCCCTTCTCACTTAAAAAACAATATGGAATTTATGGATAGGCATAGTGAGGCTAGCCTTACTTATATCTATAGTAGCTGATTTGTTAAAACCAGGCTGAATGAGTTTGTGGCTTTCTTGATAAATAAAATCATTTTTATTCACTCTGGGCTGGATGCTAATTTGTTAGAGCCTGAGAGATGACTGAAACATCTTATGATGTAATTTACATTTGTTTTCCACAAGTATATGAGCTGTCTGTAATTTGAATGCTGCTATCTGTAGGCTAGACCACACCTCTCCTCTCCTTCAAGGCGTTTAACAGGTTATATAACCAGCTAATTCTGAGATGTAATCAATGTGATGGGGGTTTTGTTTTTTTGAGGAAGGGAGTCATTCTGCTTTGTTTGAAGGAGGAAGTATTCTCTTTCTTAAAAAGGTAATTCCTTAAGCCAGCTGGGTTGCCTAGTCTCCAACTCTTCCCTTTGAAACTAGTTTTTATGAAGGCATTGGGAACTAGTTATAGAGGATTACAAAAGAGGATTACTATCTGCATGATTTTCAGTCAGGATTCAGGCCAAATCATGGGACACGAACAGAATTTGTTACTCTAGTAGCTGACTTAGATATGCTCTTGTGAGACCTCTCAATGACAGTATCCTTCTGGATCAATTAGGTTGGCAGTAATGAGCACTGTTTTATAACGTTTCTGCTTCAGTCAGTGGTTCCTCATTCATATATCCTGGAGGAAAGTGTTCAAGTTCATGAGAGGCCTGCACAGAATCTGATAGGGATCAGAACTCTTTCCCATGTTGTTTCAATTACTTGTAAAACCACTGGGAGAGATCATCTATCAGTTCAAGGTGATATGTTATTAGTATTACTATACTGATGACACTTACATGTTGCTGCCTTGGGCCGAACCAGAGATGCTCTGGAAGCTCAGAACTGGTGTCTATAGGGATCTGAATAGGACAAAACCATTTCAGATTAAATCATATAAAAACAGAGTTGCTTGTTTTTAGCAAGCATTTAGTAACATTGGACTATGTGCGAGATGACACTCTTTCTATGTATGGACACATTTTCTCTTCTCTTTTCATAGAACTATATTTTGATAGCTTTGAGCCCTTGGCTCCTCGTGGTCCCAGTAGTATTATTAACTCTTTATATTTAATATTTGGATTTTATCATTACATATTTTATTTCATATGTGGCATCATGAGTGTGCCTAAAGACATTAAGAATTGGGCAGATCATAAGCATTGTAAATATTGTACAAAAAACCAGGGAAAAATTATTCAAAAAAGAAATAGCAATAAGGACAAGACAGAGCAGATCATATATCAGATCTCCAACAGCAACATGGGTTGGTATTTCAATGGGATGTAGACTCAAACTTTACCTATATAAATAAATTTACAGCTCTACAAAATTAAGAGGTCAGAAAGTCAGGATGTAAAGAAAATGCTTGAGAGAACTTTGAGCAATAGTGCAAACCTACACTCTGAACCCAGTCTGGAATTTTCCCCCCTGTATCATGCAATTTTGTTTTCATTCTTCATTTTAAAAAAAGAACTGGTGATGGTTTTAATTTAAAGTTTGCTTCATGTATTCCTTTGTTACTGAGACATACCAGGCTTGACGGTGTCAGTGCTTAATTAGCTCTTAAACAATACTTATTTTCCACGCATTACAGACATGTAATGTGAACATTATGGAATCTGTGATTTTTATCATGGTTATGATTTTCCACTGGCCCTGGTTATTTTAATCTCTGTGTTTCATTCACTGCCAGGCTATAACCCAAGAACTGCAGAGGATTCAGGAAATGGGACAAGAAGTTATTCCATAACTCTGTAATACTCCTCCATAACTCATCACTAACAAGTTGCAGCTTGACCTGTGTTCTGTAAAACAAAATGAAAAATTGGATCAGACAATGAATATTTAATAAGATATTATTGCTATTAAAAAATCCACCATAAAACCATAGCTGAAGTAATCGTGCCTTTATTCAAGTAACACAAGTATATCCAATAAAGGAGACTAGATCATCACAAACATATCCACCTGCTTAGAATCAAAATTATGTAGGGCAACTAAATAAGAATATAATAAGTTCATATCCAACTTAGTAGTGTATTTTGTTTTGATGTAATGAATGGAAGCTGAATTAAACTACCTACAAAAATTCATTTGCAGACAACAGGTAGCCAGCCACTAGTTAGATTTCAAGCAATAATCTAGTTTTTTTTAAGATTCATTTGTAAGCCTAGCTTTTAAAGATAACTTGACATTAAAATTGAAAAAATCTGGTAGTACTGTAATAGGACTGCTTGGGAGGTTAGAATGTGAATGAACTGAAACAGTAGAATTATCTGCCAGGTTTTCTTGGCTGTAGTCCCCTATTGAGTCAAATACCAAGGAACAGAGGAATATCTGTTTCTTTCTTGGGCTTTTAAAAAATGGCAGATATTGTAAGGATAAACCAATGGTTTGTAATGTATTCCTGCAAACATTTTGTATGTTTGATGCCCCCTTTTGCCTGGCAAAAGTAAAATATGGCTAATTATGGAACTTGTTTTGTAGTAGGGGTAGAAAGCTGAGGGCAATGTGGTTGGAAACTAGACATTTCATTTCTTTTTTGGATGGGATTTGGATGTTAGATAATACCCTGAACAGAATTCTGCAGGAGCCATATGGACTCCAAGGAGTCTGTGGAGCTTGTGAACTAGTCCCATTGTATTAACTGACTGAGAAATTTCTGTAAGGAGAAACAGAGGCCTATTTTTCTAATTTCCCCCTTAGTTTGGCTTTTTCAGAAGAAAAGTAAGTAGGCCAGTTTTAGATTTGCAATTGTTTTATATTAAGTAATGTTCATGAACTTATCTACATTTTTGTTTTGTTTTAGTGGAATCTTTGTTATTGCCCAGTGATGAATGAAATGAAAAATGTTATAGATCTCATTTTAGAAAGGTGTTTTTTCTTTACTTACGTCTTTTACTTAGTGCCGCCTTGAATTCCCCTGACCGGTGAAATGAGGTGGGGTATAAATCTAGTAAAATAAAATAAAATAAAAGTATAATTCTGAACTTCATCTATCATCTAAAAAGTACTTAATTTTTTTCCCAAGCATGCATTTAATTATTTTTTATTCTCTTTTCATTTCAATTTGCGGATATTTATGCTGAACCATCCTATAAGTGGAGCTAGATTTTTAGAAATAAAATCTGCCTTTAATTTAAAGCTTTAAAAAAAAAGTGTTGCAGTGCCATAGAACTTATTTTGCATCCATCATACTATATCTAGTTTCAAAGATTTTAACAACATGATGCAGTTTTTATGTATGTTTAATAGACAACTAACAATTTCCATGTTGGTTAAAATCTATCCTTGAAAATTTTCTCTAATAGTTACTAGGCAGAAAAATGTTGTTATGGTAATCAGTAGTAATGGTTATAATGTAGCATGAATGTAGGAGAACATATGAAAAATACTTCATGAGTTTGTTTTAAAATGTATATTAAACAGTGGAAGCAATTTTTTGCATACAAATTTCGTACAACCCCCCCCCCCCAGATTTAGTCTTAGAAATGTAAAAGTAAAAGAAACTTCCAAAAGTCAGAATTGTATCTTCTCTTCTTTAGGTTATTAAAATATTTCACTGGTTTATCAGTGATAATTTAACAGAAATAGGCTAACAAATTCCACCAAATTGAAATATGCACATTGCCCTTATAACTTTGCTATATATATATTTTTTAAAAATCTTGGTGTGTCTGTTCAGTAAAACCTATTTTATCCTATATTACATTGATGATCTCATTTATAGGCAGGTAACCAGACGGCTACAGTAATTGCATTGTGTTCAATGAGAGATTTCAACTTGTCTCAAGAAACATGCCAGTTGGCAATTAGAGATGTTGGGGGTCTCGAAGTGCTGATTAATTTACTTGATACTGAAGAAATCAAATGTAAGGTGAGTTAATTGCATAGTGAGCAGTATTTTTAAGGATTCTAGTAGCTTTCATACAGGGTGCTCATTTTGACTTCCAGATCCTTCTCTTTCTTTTAAAAGCTCTGTGACTATCACTCATCTTGTAACACTGTATTTTAACTGAAGCCTTATAATGAGTCTTAACATTTAAGCCACAGGAGAAATTTAAGTAATTAAGAACTTATGCATGAATTACAGGGAAATTTTGAGAATCCTTCTGGCTTCCATGGGACAATGGAAATCAAGATTTCTTTGGCTATTTCCTTTTTGTATCCTCACATAAATTATCTTTAGAGGCTTTTGCCATCATATCTTAGGAAGCAAAAGAATTTGCTTCTTCAGCTTTGTCACCACTTGCATTCATCCACATCACAGCCATGATTGATAGTAGCAATTTTCTGTTTGACGGAATGATAATTCCTTCTTCTCATCCCATGAGTGAAATAATCATCCTTAGGAGTACTTAAGTTTTAAAGTAATATATTATACTTTAAATCAGTACCAACCCAGCTCAGCTTCAAGGTGTATGAAATCTGTAATGGGGGTAGGGGGGCTGTAACCGGAGTGAGACATATGTGTTTTTGTGGAGAACTCCGCAAAACAGCCAAAATTCCAGCTTCCGTAAGAACCTAATTGGCCCTGTAGAGGTGAACAAGAGGGACCACACACTCCAGTGACCAAGGGGAGAATGCAAACTCCCTGTTTAGTCCCAGAAAAGTTGCTCTATCTGACAGCAAAGAAAAGTGGTCATTATGAGCCGCTAAGAAGCCAGGACAGAAGAGAACTGGAAAGTGAAAGTGTGAAGAGTGAACAGAGGCTGTGGAAGGGTGGGAGGAAATTTTTCTCTCTGAAAGAACCCCCCCAAAAGTAACCAAACTTAAAGTGACTCCAGAAATCTGAACATAAGACGAACGAGTGTGGCGTGGCAAGTTGTGTGTGGGGGGTCCGCATACCCCCTCCTTGCATGCCATGAGCTCTAGTTAGAACCAACCAGGCAGCGCCAGAAATGGCGACCATTTAGCCTGGTCCACCCCGGAGAAAAGAGACTGCGCAAGAGGAAGAGAAGGGAACCTTATCCGGAACGGAACTGAGCGGAAACGAGCATAAATAGATTTAAACCCCCAAAAAGAACTTAAACATTCGAGTTGCAGCAACGAACAACCGGCGAAATGTGAGGGAGGCAACCAGGTAAGATGGAGGGACCTACTCTTTTTATTGCCCTGAGCCTAGAGGTGCGTTCCTGTCTCTGTTTAGAGTGACTTTTTAAAATTGGATTAACTACAATTGACTTGACTCTTGTCTCTTCGTGGGGGAAATGGAGCCATGTGAGAAGGATTTCTTTGAAATCCGAAAGGGCATTGCTTTAATTACAAAAAGAATATTCTGGACTTAGGAGCAGAAATTAAAGAATCCCTAGGTAAAATGATGAAGCAAGTGAATAAAATGGAGATACAGATAGCGTTGGAGGAGAAAACAGATGTGTTGGAGGAGGCGGAGGAGAGCGAGACAGAGGAGAAGGTGAGGGGGGAGGAGCGGAAGGCGGAGGGCTGTGCTGAAGAGAAAATGGCGACAAGGCGAAAATCAACAAGAGACATTTGAACATATTTTTTGAGAGACAATAGACAAGGGAAATTACCGGAGATGACAAGGCAGAGGAAATCACCACAAGACTATTGATCTGGACAAAAAAAACGAGAGGCGGAAAATAAGGGAGCAAAGAAATAGACAATGGGAAGGAATGACAACAACAAGGAAAACAGGAAGAGATGGATTAATTCGGTAAACATGTCACTATATTGTGCGAAGAAAACCTTTCTGTATCAGTGCTTATCCGTGTCTTCCCTTCTAGTTTAGATGGAAATGAACACATGGGATAGGAATGGGGGCAGAGAAAGAAATTACTCCCAAATTGTGAACATGTCACAGTCTTTTTATTTAAATCTGTTCTATGTCGTCCAGAGTATGAACCACGTTTCAAAACATGGCACATAGTAATGATTCATCACTCTTGCTGTTAACATGTGATTCCTTCCTTCATAATACTGCTGTTACATTATTTAGACCCCAATCATGGATTGCTCGTGTTCCTTTCTCACGTTCCTAGATGTCCAAAAACAATTTCCTGAAAGAGGGAAGAACAGATGCGTTTGGTAAGAGCAAGGAGTAACAGAAATCTATTTGTATTCCTTTTCTGAGTGTGAATTCCCTTAAGAGGCCCGGGGAAAACAAGTGTCATATTAAATACAGATTCCGATGCTGTTTATATGCAAACAAACAGATTTCTTCACATCATTAGCCTTTTCAAAATTGATAGGATTACAAATGTGCAAATACATGCACTGGTGAGTTTGCTAGGCTGGCATTTGTGCAACAGAAATAGATTTCCTTTCTTCTACTGATTGGGGCTGTTGAGGCCCCTTGCCTTACCAATGCGTAAAAAAGCACATTTAACACTTCAGAGAATTTGAACTAAAAAAAAAGAGAGAGAAATCTTTGGCTGCTTTTATGAATCGCCACATGAAAAAGACAATCTTCTTTCTTGGTATCTTGCATCCAGGGGAGCGATGCTGTTCTGACATGGTTTTAATGAGAGGATTCCCAATTAATCCAATAAGGCTTGTGGTGTGCTATCATGAGCTGTATAGAAAAATCCCAATATCTTCATTATGGAAGCAAGTACGAATAAACCAAAAGGCTCTCATAGGCCCCCAGAATCTTAATGAAGATAACCAAGAGTCTCAAGTAAATGATGCTGTAGAAGTCTATTGAGATCATTAGCATTTATACACTGTGATTAGGATTTTCTTTCCAATGCTTTTTCTAATTAATTTGTATCGATTTCCTCCCCATAAATAGTATCTGCATTTGCATTTAAAATAATGCACAGTAATAAAACTGGCAAAACTCTTCCATCTTCTGGTAATACCATAAAATAATTGTCCTGAGCTTTCCACAATAATTGTTTTGCTGAACCTGATTTCCAGTTTCCTTGGAGAAATTATTAAATGAATGGAGAACACAGATTATATAGAGTCCATTTTCTTTCACGTGTTTTATGCGTTTGATATATTTGGGTTTTTTTGTAAAGTTTTTTTTTATTTTTAAACTTACATCAACATCATTTCACGGGCAGTGTGGCATCTGAGTGTCATTCAGTTTGGTACAAAAGTAATATTAGTGCAAATGAAAATTACTACATTAATCAAACTTATGTGATCTAATGTTACTATACATATCTGTATCTGCACATACTCCTTCATTTTTCAATTATTCAATATTTGCCACACCCTTCTAATAGTAATACCATTGTTTCTGAGCATACCTGGTAACGTCCTTTTTCAAAGTCTAGTCTTAACCTCTAACAATTATTTTAAGTGTATTATATAAAATATGTATAACAATATTCCCCCTATTTCTAATTTTTAGGCTATTCTAATTTTTGGTACAGCCACTCTTATTTTTATTTAAGAAAAATCTTCCCTATCCGTCATCTGTCTGATGAAGAGGATTTGACGTGGGGATGCAGAGCCCCGCTCCCCTGCACCAATCATGCAGTGACGTCAAACCCAAAGTCCTCATTTGATATATTTGAAAGAACAAAACAGTGCAGGGGCAAGGAAGCTACACGATACCACTACCTGAAAGAAAGAATGTTTGTGTCAAGCGAGAAATAAAAAAATATCAGTGTGATGTCATTTGTAAAGGGGGACATAATGTGTTATTGTAAACTCCAGGTTAGCCTTCAGAAAAGCCTGTACACTTATGTTTTTGAAACTTGGTGGTTGCCATAGTTACCCCTACCCAGCTCAGCTTTATTTAGAGTGATGCACCATAGTCATCATTCTCCTGAAGTGAAGAGTGAGAGAAAGAGAGGCTGAGATGTCTCTCATGAGAAGAACAACACAGACAATCCTAGTTAAAACAGTGACTCTACTCATCAATGATTCCTTCCTGCAAACATGAAAACATTGAGGCAAAAACCTCTGGATCCATCTTTATATCGCCATTTCAGTTGCTAAACAAACCTCCCCCAATTACCCTTCCTTCCTTCCTCCCTCCCTCCCTTTTTTAAATTAATTCATTCAAATTTTAAGACAGTTTGACTCTTCTATCGAGGCTTAGATTTTTTTTAAAAAAAGAATAAAAGATCAAAAAAAGATCACGATTGGCCAGAAGAACACAAAGAAATACATAATGTTAAATTAAACAGAACTAAAGCCCACAGAGAGGGCTTACTACGGGTCCCGTCAGCCAAACAATGTCGGCTGGCGGACCCCCGCGCCAAAGCCTTCTCTGTGGCAGCACTGACCCTCTGGAACCAGCTCCCTGCAGAGATTAGGACGATCTCCACCTTGATGGCCTTCCGCAAAGCCATGAAGACCTGGCTTTGCCGGAAGGCCTGGAATTGATGTGCCCCCCTCTATTTTGAAGGTTTTGTTGACAGGTTGAATGTTCTGTATGTATGGATTGTGTTTTTTAGACCTTTTTATATTGTAATATATTTATTTTAATTGCTGTTAGCCACCTCAAGTTCCCCTGACTGGGGAAATGAGGTGGGGTATAAATCTAATAAATAAATAAATAAATAAACAAATAAATAAATAAATAAATAAAATCATCACCATCACTACAGCCTTCTAGACAGGATGTGATGGACGAGTGGGTGCAGGGGATGGGTTTTGAATTTTCAGTTGGGAAAGTAAAACCCAGAACTCTCAGATTCGGATTTTCACAGATGTGCCAGTATGACTTCCTTAATAAATTCTTACTTGGATGAACTTTGTTTCTGAGTGCTTAATGAAATGGAGAGTTTTATTGGAACGCTGACATCAGGTTCCTTTCATAAGCAATGTCACTGTTGGAGAAGGATTGGAGAGGCAGTGTGTGTGTGTGTGTGTGTGTGTGTACACACCCGCAATGGGAAATGTCAAAAAAATCAAGGTGGCAGCCATGACAGGATAAGTGAGGCTTGCGCCCCCTTTTTTACATGAACAAACCTAAAAATGTAGTCAGAACTTGAATTGTGGGGAAATAGCTGCCATCTTGATTTTTTGACACCCACTGCCTGCTGTGGATTCTTGGACTGAAATATAAAATAGTTATGGGAAAGTAATTACTGAAGATTTCTTACTGAAATCTTGTTATTAGATATCAAGTTAGAAATAATTATGTTCTTTCACTCAGGACTGTTTCATACCATCAGGCCCTAAAGCAGAAAACATAACTATTTTTCTTTTTGTGAGGAGACCAAAGATGTGATTTTTAATTAGCTAGTTCTTTGTAATATAGTTTGTATCAGAAAGTAAGATCACAGATTACATTTAAAGGGAGAATATTTGCCCAGTTCATGAGAAAACACAAATATTTATTTGTTTGTTTGTTTATTACATTTCTATGCTGCCCAACTCCCAAAGGACTCTGGGTGGCTACAACATGGATAGCAATACCACTCAGATTTTATATACTGCTTATCAGAGCTTTACAACACTCCCCAAGCAGTTACAGAGTCAGCTTATTGCCCCCA
>JANHGC010005276.1:64586-76250 GCA_027560395.1 Boaedon fuliginosus | reverse complement strand
GCGGCGAGGCGGGGGGCCGCCCAGCGAGGCCGCGCGCAGAGCCGGCGGTGCGCGGCCGGCTCAGCTGGAAGCGAGGCGAGGGCCGGGGGCGTCGCCTCCCGAGTATCACGGCTCCGGTCCGCTCGCGGGGGCGGGGAGGGGGCGCGGAGCAGGAGTCGGCCCGGTTAGTGGCGAGCAGGGGGGCCGAGCGACGCGAGCCCAGCAGCCGCCCTGCAAGCCGAGGCAGCGCAGCCCGTGTAGCTGCGGCCGGGGAAGGGAAGGGCAGAAAGGAAGCCAGGAGGCAGCAGTCCTACCACGCGTTTGGCAAAGGCCTGTAATCTATTCAGCGGAGGCTGTTGCTCCAGCCGGGACCCCAGAAGTCCAGCTCTGTCCCGGGTGCTGGGTGAGAAAGCTGCGGTTCCCTTCGCCAGAAGGTTCTTTTCCAGGGAGGGGTTGGAAAATAGGACAAGGCTGCCCCCTGCTGGCAGGTAGAGGGAGAGTCGCCGGGGTCCTGGTCAGGGAAGAAGGACCCCCCACCTGTCCTTCCTTCCATCCTTCCTTCCAGGAGCTCAGCCCACTTGAAGGAGTTTTATTTTAATTGTTGTGAGCCGCCTGGAATTCCTCTTGACGGGGGAAATGAGGCGGGTATAAATCAAAATAAATCAATAAATAAAATAAATAAGGATGGATCAGCCTCACACCTGGAGCAGAGACACCTGGGGGTTGGAAGGAGGCCTGAGATACCTGCTCTCCTCAGGACAAGATTCTGATGGGTGGACTTCATCTCCCAGAAGTCTTGCTTTGTTAGATAAACACTGGTTGATGGTAAAAAAAAATCAGCATTAACTGGTAGCCTTTTTTCTTAAGTGGCAGTTTAGAAAAATGGATGCCTTTTAAATCAATTGATTAGTTGGAGGGGTTGCTACCAGAGTGGCCTCTTTCATCCTCAAGAGAGCCAGCATTTCAGCTAGGGGGCATGTCTGGCCATCCTGCAATGACCAATGACCTCGCAGCCCTCGAGAGTCACGGGCTCTTGAGACTCCCCTAAAATGTTAAATACATTACAAAAAGGCCCTACGTGGCTCTCGTGACTTTATAGACGTCATACTGTTTTCCTGCTTTTAAAAAATCTTTATTTAAAAAAAAACATACAGCCACAACAAAACGGTCCTTGCAAAGAAAGAAATTTGCAACAGAATTGCAGGCCAGCATTGCACAAACCTTCCAAGCAGGAAGGGCAGTTGAAGCGTAGTGAGGATCAGCTGGGCTTTTGAGGGGCATCCAGTGGTCAGAAAAGACCTTTGTTACCTTTTATTATCTTTTAAGGCAATGCTTGGTGAGATGTTGGGCGCTGCCGCTGCCACCTTGAAACCTTTGCAGATCAGACAGCAAAGCAACGGGAGGAGAGACAGGGTGCCTGCAGGAGGCAGTTTTTACTCACAAAGCATTTAGACCCTTAAAAGGCATTTGCTTCCGTGGTCATAAAGGTCCCCGGCACTTGTATTGAGGCAGATAGGGCCCAGCTGCAGTTCTTGGCACGGGAAAACTGAGGTCCAATGTAAAAAATATCCACCGATGACACTAGATCAACTGCAGAAAATCCAAGCAAACTTTCCTGGTGTTGCACAGGATCCAAAATAGGATTCTGATCCAAATGATATAGACCAGGGGTGTTGAACTCTTGTCATTACAGTGGCGCCATATGAGTCACATATCGGGATTCCCCATTCACTAAACATGGTGTAGATGTGGGCAGCGTGTGACGCATTCGGCCTGCAAGCTGGGAGTTTGATAGCCCTGATCTAGACTAGGAATCTCCAACCTTGGCAAGGCCTGTGGGCTTCCAACTCCCAGGATCCCCCAGCCAGCCATGCAGATCTTGGCAGGGGTGGGCAACCATGGCCCTGCGAGACCCACCGACTTCAACTCTGACTTCCCAAGCAAGCATGGAGTTGAAACCCACAGGTCCACGGAAAGGGCCATAGTTGCCCACCCCTGATCCCATGGCACTTGACCCACCACCTTTGAACTGATTTCAGAGGAAGCCCTGCAGATCAATGCCCAATGAGAGGATACCCGTTGGTGGTGTTCCTTTGGGGCGCAGCTGCCAACGTATGCAGAGTGGCCTTTTGTCCTGCAGTTTTATTCCAATTCTCCTCTTCAGCTCCTGCTTGAGATTCACACCACTGTGTGTCTTTGAAGTTTTGGCAAGACAAATGGTGGCCACGGCTGCCCTGGGCTGGACAACACACACACACACACACACACACGCACACACACACAGACTGAATGGCGAGATCCTGTGGAGGAGCTGCGAAGGAGACTCTCCCAGTCCCCAAAGTGCATTTCCTGTCTGGGAGAGCTGCCAAAAACTAATTGGTTTCCCCAGCAAAACCCATTATGATTAGTCTTGTTGCACTGCTAACTTTAATAAACTTAGAACATCTGCTTCCAAGATGGCCGAGGAGGCCCCAGCGTTGCACACCCTTTGCACAAACCTTGCACATTCCGGCTGATCCCTTAGTAATGTGCAGGAGGGGAAAAGATTCCGTTTATACAGGCTGACATGCTTATTATTCAAATTAAATTCTCTTTCTAAAACCCAAAAGGAGGGTATTCTCGGAACCTTTCTTATTGCAATACCAACTTTACAAAGGGGGCAAAGGGGCTTTTGAGTTGTCTGGGGAAGGGCTGAACCTCAGGGGGGTCTTCAGAGGACCCCACATCCAGTTTCAGCTCCTCCAAGGCGATGGGGAAACATTCCTGATAGCCCAGCAGTGCAAGCTGATGCATTTTGTGCTTTCTCCCCACTCACTACAAACTCCTTTCTCATTTCCCCCCTTTCTTCTCTGATAGTTCTGTATATTCCATGCAGACTGTTTTTAGCAGGCACCTGTGCATGCTTGCAAATTTTGAAAATCTGGAAAGAGTCAGAAGCAGCTTCTTCTGACCCTTTGGTTAGAAATGCCGCCCCACCAGTTGCGCAACTGGCGCCCTCTCTCCAAAGGGATGCTTGGAGGCTGCTGAACGGCTGGCATTCTAAAAAGAAGCCACTTCCCACTCAGTGTGACGGCCTAGAGGTGTTCTCTCTGCCCAGCTCCACGGCACGGGCCGAGCCAGGCTGTGCTCCACAAGGCTCCTGCCTTAAATTGGTGTGCAACTCACAGCTGTCGGCTCCAACTCCAACCCCTTGGCTTTGAATTCTATGGGACTTATTTCTGCCTCTCAGTATATCCAGGCCACAGGACCAAAGGAGGGAAGAGAACGTCCCTTTCAGAAATAATGCAGTGGACAACAAGGCTCAGCAGGAGACCTCTTGGTGGCTTCCTCCCTGGTCACGTGTGAGATTGAGTCCCGCCACTGGCTGCTGGTCATCCTCTTCCCCACTTTCCTTCCATTTCCCCAGCATTATAGACTTCTCATAGAAGCCAGAACTCTACATTGAGTGAGCCCATGTCATCAGGCTGATGGTGGCACTTAGTGACCGCAGAGATAGATGTTCTCCAGGAGGGTCTATCCCCAACACGGTCTTCCGGTCTTCCAGCAGGGAACTCATCACTTGTTGCTGTTCAGCCTCTTCTCTTTCCTTCTGCCTTTCAAACAATCTGCCTGGCCCCCTGGGCCCTGAGGGAGAATTCTGGGTTGATTTGCGCAGTGATCAGTTTATTGGTCTGCTTGGGGGTCCACAGCATTCCCGGGAGCCTTCTCCAACACCAAAGCTCTCCTCCTCCTCCCTGAACTGCTTTATATCCCATGGAGACGGTTCCTCCTTTCGGGCTCTCACCACTTCCTCCAAGGAACACAGTGCCACGACTCGGACTCAGCCCTGCCACGAGATGAAGAGGCGTCCTGCTCCCCGTGGCTGTTAAGTCATTAAAACCACGACGCTCCTTGGACGGGATTCCAGAGTGGAAATTCTCCCATATCTATAACTGAAAGGGAGGATGAATCAATTTTATATGCCTGCAATTTTCGGTCCAACGCCATGAATGAATGCAGCTGGAATCCGGCCATCCCAATTACAAAATACACGAGGCACGAAGACGGGGATGTGATTCCAATTTGGTGCCTTTCCAAGCTCTCTTTGGATGGGATTCCTGCGGGTCAAGGATCCTAGATCCAGACCTGGCCTCGCAAGCAGGAAATGGCCTTCCTGGAAACACCACCCAGTCCCCCCCCCCAGTTTCCCTCTCCACATTCCCAGGCAGGTATCCTTGGACCCCCAAGTCACCAGGCTCCCGAGACTGAAAATGAGCTCGGCTGAGGAGAGGCCAAAGACGGGAAAGAGGGGAAGACCTGAACAAAGTTGAATTCTCCCTGTCTGCACACCGTGTTATGCCAAAATGTGTTTGCGGCTCCCCCGAGTCTCACTTGAAGCTGTTTGCAGAATTCGGATGCATTAAATGGCCTTTTTCTGCATCTGCCAGCAGGTGGAGCGGTTGACCCACCCCAAGATCTGCCAGATCCTTGCCTGCTCTCTGCCACAAAAGAGGGAAGGAAGAGGACACAATTTCCCGGTTTTTAGGCTTTTCCAAGGAATCTCCTCGGTGGCTAAGATGCCTCTCCTTGCCAAGCATCTTAGCCCTCTTCCGAAGGAAGAAGCTCAGGCGCTGGAAACAAAGCCAGCCGATCGGACAGACCTGAAGCCAAGGAAGATGCCTTTCTGTGCCCCATTCTTGGCACACACACCCCAAAGGCCTTCCTTCCCCTATGAAGGCTCTCTGGACATGCCCCAGTTTCTCTCTGCCCGCCCTAGATGAGCTGCCCAGAACAGGGCGCCCACCCAGAGGTCACCGGCCCGTCAAACCCCACGACCGTTTTTGAACCGTCTCTGCTAGGACTTCCCACCGGGGTCCCATCCAGGGACAAACCAAACCCGGCTCCGACGGATTTCCTCCAGCCTTTTGCCGCGCAAGTCGAGAACGGGCGAGGGATGGGACCAGCCAAGGGGGACTTGGAGGGCGCCCCCCAAATAGGATTCCTCGCATCGCGGCAGGACCCGGGCGCGCCGCCTACGCAAAGCCTCAGCCTCCGCCCGCCCGGAGCAGCGGACCCGCAGCCGCGGACTCGCTCCAGCTCCGGCCTCCCAGGAGCCGCCCCGTCGGCCGCGCGCTCCCGAGCCAGCGGAGCCACCCCCGTCCCGTCCCAGCCCTGCGATTGGGCGGCCGGCGGCGGGTCGGGCCATAAAAGGGCGAGCCCATGGCGGGGGCGGCCACTGCACGCTCGCCGGCAGCCCGGAGGGAGCCGCTCCAGCGCGAGGGAAGCGGCGTCGTCTCGGAAAGCGAGCGAGCGAGCGGAGCTGTGCCAGGTACGCGCCCCTGGCCTCCCCTGCAGGGCCCGGGCCCGGGAGACTCTTGGGGGGGGGGTTCCTGCTGCTTTCCCTCTCCGCCCCGCCCGCCCGCAGCAGCCTCGCTACCAGGCAGGGAGGCGGGCGGGTGGCCGCCCCAGGGAGAGGCTCCGGGAGGGAGCTGCGGCGGGGAGCTTCGGGAATCGGAAGGCGGGCGTTGTGGGCGAGAGCTCTCCGGCCAGGCTTCACCTTCGCCTCCTTCTCCCCGCAGGCAGCAGCCTTTCCGGCGCCCCGATGTGGTTCCTGGAGAAGATGCGGGCGTCCCCCGGAGAAGCCGGCCTGCTGAGCCCCTTGTTCCTGGCGGTGCCCTCCGAGAAGGGCCCGGCCGCGGCTGCCCTCGCCTTCCCCAACATCTTGACCCCAGACCGCATCCCGGAGTTCTGCATCCCTCCGCGCCTGAGCAGCCCCTTGGCGCCCAAGAGCCCCGGCCCGGCCTTCCAGCCCCGCCGCAGCCTGACGGAGCCGGGCTTGCAGGAGGCGGCCTCCCTCGGCCCCTTCCCCTTCCCACCCCACCTCATCCAGGTGGAGAGCGTGGAGGAGCTCCTGGAGCCGGAGCAGGGCGGCACCAACTCGGACCCCCAGTCGCAGGCCGCCCTCTCTCTGCCCCACGTGCCCAGGACCCAAACCTCTTACGGCTTTTGCGTGCTGATGGAGAGCCCCCACACCCGGAGGAAAGAGTCCATCTTCCACAGCGAGGTCTCGGGCAGCTGCCTGGCCTTGCCTCGGTCCCGGTCCCGGAGCTACGGCGGCAGGGAGCCGGCCTCCAGCCCGGTGGCCATCCGCCGGCATCTCTTCGGCAGGCAAGGCGCCTGGGACAGCGACACGGCCTCCTCCAGTGAGTCCTCGCCCTTCGGCTCACCGCTGCTGGGCAGGTCCCCCACCCGGCCCAGCTGCCTCCTCAAAGTCCGGAGCCAGGAGCGGCTGCTGGGCAAACCCTGGAGGGCCCGGAGGCTGTCCGGCACCACGCGGGCCGGCTCCCTGGACGAGGGCAGCTCCACGGACAGCAGCCCCGGGTCTCCCCGGCGCTCCTCGGAGAGCCCCCTGCCCCCCCCGGCCTCCAGCCTCCTCCGGCTGCCTGCCTTCCCCCTGGACTATCCCCGCGGCCCGGAGCGGCTGGGCAGGGAAGCCACCGTGGCGATGGACAAGGGGGGGATGCTGCGCCTCTCCTCCGAGCACTGCCCCGCCAACCAGCGCCTGCGCATCCGCCTGATCAGCGTGGAGGGCCTCTACGGGGAGGCCCCCCTGGAGCCCAAGAGCATCAACTGCTGCATCACCTTCTCGCTGCTGCCGGGGAAGGTGCAGAAGCAGCGCAGCACCGTCATCAAGAGGAGCCGCAACCCCATCTTCAACGAGGACTTTTTCTTCCTGGGCGTCTCTGAGGAGCATCTGCGCTGGCTCTCCATCCGGATGAAGGCCTTGAACAAGGGGGGGAACATGAAGAGGGACCTGGTTCTGGGGGAGAGCGAGGTGCCTCTGATGCAGATTCTAGCCGCCTGAGGAACTCGCAGCCACCCCCAGAGATCTATTTATTTATTTATTCTCTTGTGTTGCTTTTTTTAAATAAAGTGGAATTTTATTTATGCACCCCTGTCTTTGATTCCTATAGAGGGGGATGCTTTGGGATCCCAGGCCTGGGGTTCAACTCCAACCAGCCCCTCTAACCCAGGTCAGTCGGGCCGATTCCAGAGTCGCACTCCCAGGACTGCAGCTAATCCAAACTCTGTTTCAGGCTCCCCAAAATGAGAACGTAAATCTGTTTCTCTAAAGTGGGAGCTTTGGGCGTATCTGTGTAAGGTGGTGACACGAGCTCTGGGCCGGCTGTTGCCCCTTCAGGCCTGTTGATGGAGCAGAAGGTGCTTCACCAGCCTCATCCCATCCCAGGTGGGTCTCTGAACGGCCTCCTCCTGCGAGCAGAAGGGCTGAGAAGGCGGCTCCCTTTCCTCCCTTTATGGCCTCAAGGAGCAAGTGAAACTGAGACGGAGGAAGTAATCTGTCGGCCAGGAGACGGCCGTCTTCCTGAGGGGGATGCATAAATCTGTCTTCTGAATGCTCTTGTCTTCTGTTGCTCCCTGGGGACCCAGCTGTGCTTCCGCCCTTCTCAGCAGAGGAAACCCTTCGTCCTGAAATGTTGGCCAAGGCTGCCAAAAAAGGTGGACGGGGGTTTTCCCAGCCGCCAGAGCAGCTCGGAAGGAAGGCGGGTTCTTCCCACACACCCTGGTCAAGGCAGCCGGGAATTCCAGGGAAACTCCTTGGACACCCGTGTGGTGTTGGGCACGGGCTCCTTGTCCTGGGCACTTTCTTCTGGAAAGCTCCAGAGCACCCCCAAAACAAGGAAGCCTCGGGCCTTCCAAGAGCCTCTCCCTAGAGATGAAAGCATCGGAGTCCACCAGCCTCCCTCCTGCTGCCTGGTTGACTCCCAGAGAAGGTCCCTTAGGCTGGGTAAAGATGGGTGAGCAGGTGAAGTTCACCTGGTGGAGAGTCCCTCTCCCCCCACCTTGGAGAAAGGAGCAGGCGCTCAAGGGCTTGACCAGAGCCCAGAGCAACCGCTTTGTGGGCAGCAACAGAGCTCCCAGCGCTCTGAAAAGGCCACAGAAAGCGCTGTGAAAGCGCCAAGGTCCATGAGGAGGATCAGTTGAAATCCCCAGCTCCAGCTCCTCGGCCACAGGCAGGCGTGGGCAGGAAGCCACCTGAGAGGGCTCTTCGGCATTGTGCAAGTGGCCCTGGGCAGGTCTTGGGCTTTCTGAGAACATTCGCCCTGCAGTGTGGATTCCACGATGCAGCTCCCCATAGCTCTGCAACCAGGGGGAGCTACCTGGGGTAGGAAAAGGGAGGACTGGCCGAATAACTTGGGGGGAGGCGTTCTGCTGATAAACAGCACCCAGGTGTGCAAACGAGAGGATCCACAGGTGAGGTTGGGAAGGCCTGGCAGGTTCCAGAGGGGATGAATGGCACAGCCCTGAGAGGAACTGGTTGTGGGGAAGGGGCCAAGGGCTACGTCCTGCTCAGGGGGCTCCAGCCGCTTTGGGATGGAAAAGGCGTTGGTCGAATCCAGCTGTTCGACTCCACAGAGCTCTGAACTGCCAAGCCTGAACCTCAGGTGATCTTGAAGGCAACGGTGCTCAGGTCCTTTCAACTCCCGAGGAAACACTGCCCAGCCGATTTACACACTCACCCCCCACAGACACAGGTTTTTATTTATCTGGGTTCTTGCAACCTTTCCTAGAAAAACTCTGGAAAAGGGCAGCTTGACAAACAAAGACTCCAGTGTAAGAAAGCTCGTGCAGGCGGTTGCCAGGCTACTAATTACAACCTAGCGGAGGAAAAGAAGTGCATGTGTAGTGTGTGTGTGTGTGTGTGTGTGTGTGGAGGGGGAGAGAAAGTGAGTGATGGGGAAGCCAAGATAAATCCTGCCTGGGAAGAAGAAGGAGAAGGGCCCGCCAGAGCCTCAGCCCCGTGCAGTGCAGACCCCCTCTCACGACAACCCCAAGGAGCACCTCCTTTCTCCGGGGGGTCCCGCTGGGCCCAGGAGCCTCCCAAGAACACCCTTTCCAGGCTAGCTTCCTGGCAGATGTTCGGCGACCTCCATTTCCAGGATCCCAGCTTTATAGTCCCAGCTCACCAGCACTGACCGGGCAGGAAAAGGCCGCCCGAGAGGATCAGGCCCACGGAGGCCAGAACCCATCTCATTCAGCCCCTCTAAGATTCAGGCCCCCTTCAGCCCCTTCGGTCTAAAGCTGCTGCCTTTTCCTGAGGCTCCTCTGCTTCTAATGTCAGATTTTTTCTGGCAGCTGCTCCAGAAGGAAGACATCCTTTCCAGGGAAAATCCTCACACAATTCCCACTAGCAGCATTAATTGGGAGGAAGCGGATGAGGCTCCAGGAGTTCCAGCAACCCAATTATTTTCTATTTCCAACCAGTTTACATTGGGCTGCAGACTTTCTTGGCTTTCAGCAACCTTCCTGTAACCTGGCAAAGATTTGGTCCTTTCGCTGATAACAGGAAAGCTTGCAGCAGGTGGCTGCCATAAATCTCGCCTCAAATTTATTGGACTGAAATTGACTAGGATATTCCTCCAGTTCTTCCTTAATGGGTCTCGGGGCACCGACAGTGGCTACCCAACAAGCCTGCCCCAGTCTTAAATGGAAAAGGGCTTCTGACTGATTCCCAGAAACGGCGGGCTTGGTAGGCTCTGGAAACCAGCCCTTTCTCTGATGGCTGAATTTCTCCAGGGGAAGGAAGAGGTCTGGCTGCCCCGTCCTCACTGGTGTTTTAAAGGGGTCCTTAAAAGCCCATTTCCCTCAAGAGACCTTTAACTGTTCTGAGGGTCGGAGAAGGTGGCTCTCTAGAGCGATTTTGCTTCCAAGGAGTCCGGAGGTTTGCCTAGTTTTTCTTCTAGCTGCACCAGAAGATGCAAACCACTTTCCAACGAGCTACGTCTTCAGGATTGGAGCGACCAGGGCCAGGAAAAAAGCACCTGCAAAACTAGTTTTCTTCCTTCTTGGTTCAAAAGGATGTCAATACCAGCAGCTACTGAAGCAAAGAGATGACTAGAAAGAGGATGGGGTGGCAGCAATAACAGGAGGGGGCTCCATGAATGACCCACCCCCTGCATGCTGTGGCGCCAGGCAGCAAGTGTCAGTGGAGCAAACGGCCAGCCTAAGGAAGGGGCATGTTTGCCTCTGGACTTTCTCCTCTCTGTGATCCCTCTGGAAAAAGGGCAGCACTATGTTTGCTAATTGCATGTGCACAGAGCAGGGGCATGAGTCAGCCTCCCCCTCCTGCCCCAGCTGAACATCTAAGGGAGACCACCAGACCCGCCTTCCCCAACCAGGGGAGTGGGCTGCAATGCCTGCCGTCAGCAGCTGGGGACAAGGAAGAGAAAAGAATGGCTTTTTCAGTATTGAGGTGAACTCAGAAATCTAACCAGGGTTGGACCAAGGTTGGAGGACCAGGAACTCAGGGCAGGTGTCAGCTGCGAGGGAGGGGGGATCACAATCAGTCTGTCAATCAATCACTCCTGAGAGGAAGCAACCACCTCTGTATTCTTGCCAACTAGCAGACAAGTCAGTTGTGGTCCTGAATTGCCCTCCCCTCAAAGAATACCCCTCCCCCTGGCACACTGACTTGGCCCCCAGCCCTAAGCACCTCAGGGGCATCCACACCTCACAGCAATGGCCAGAGATTCTGGAAGTGGACATTACAGGTATGAACCATCCCCTGGCAGGTCCATGCATGCGCGAAGTCAGGGGTGTCAAACTCGTGGCATCACATGACGTCTCGGGACTTTCTCCCCCTTCGCTAAACCGGGCAGGGTGGGGCCAGCGCGTGACGCATACAGCCTGCGGGCTGCAAATTTGACTCCAAGGGCTTGATTTTTGCTCAGGGTGCTCTAGAAAAGCTACCGTTTTAGACCAACTTTCCACATGCTGCTTTCAGTAGCCCTTGAGCCCGTTTTCCCAGAAAGAACATGGATGGTTTTGCAAGAAAACACGGATGATACAGGTGTTATCCCTTGGCTGCCCAGCAGTTCTGCAGGCCCGCTGCACGGTGGACAAAATGTTCCGTCTCCTTCCTTGGCTGCGAAGGTGCGAGGCCGTTTCCTGTCGCTTGTCCTCCGCCCCCCTGTATGAATGGAGATGTGGCTGAAGGGTCTGAAAAGAGCCTCTCTGGGGAAGGGATGCTCAAGTGGGGTTGTGGCAAGACCCCTCGAGAGGCCGCAAACCTTGAGCAGGCGGCCCGGCTGCACCAGCGAGACAAGCGGGCTAATGATTAACCTTCATCAGGGCCTCTTCCGGCCCATCCTGAAAATATTATCCAGGAAAATGCCACGTAATAGCCATCTATTTGTTCTGCATCGGATAAAGAGCTACCCCTGCCCCAGAATGACGGTTGCAAAAGGGGGAGAGTGCCCCCACATGATGGCAGGGAATGTCCTTTCCCATCTTCTCCACCCCCCCTTGTCCCCCACCTCTTTGTTGGCTTGATAGGAGGAACTGGGACGAGGCAGTCTTCAAGGGGCAGCAACTTCTTTTGGGACCAAGACTCCATTTGCTTGGACGTCACCCTGTCGCCTGGCCTCCTCCGTCCCTCGGAAGAAGAGGGTCATTTGACACGTCTGCACATCCTTCCATTCCCTGGACAGCGGGCAGCTCTCTCCCCCTCCTGACCATCCAAGGGTCGTTCCCAAAAGGGGCAAGAAAGCTGGGCTCCGGCATCTAGAAATAGTTCTAGCCTGCTGGTCGTTCGGAAAGCCGTGAAGAGCTGGCTATGCCGGCAGGCTTGGCCTTAATTTCATCTTCTTTTCTCCTCTTCCCCCCGCCCCTTGTGTATGATTATGT
>JANHGC010005276.1:22884-55221 GCA_027560395.1 Boaedon fuliginosus | reverse complement strand
TCGAGTTCCCCTTGACTGGGGAAGAGAGGCGGGGTATAAATCTAATAAAATAAAACAAATAAATAAATAATTTTTTTTGCAGAAATTGTATTTACTTTCTGGGTTGGACGGAAACATCCACTGGGTTGAAGCAAGACCCGGGGAGGGGCAGGGAAGGGCAAGGAAGAATTGGGGGGGGGGGGCTTGAAAAACCGTCTGACCTGGGCAACGAAGAACCAGGGTGTGTGTGACTTTGCAGACCACGAGACGTGCAGCCATGAGATGGCAGAGTTATGAAACGGTGGGGAAGTCGCAGGCTTGACATCACAATGGAGTCTTTCAAGGCCCCTTCCGAGGTTGCCTCGAGGCTTTTCGTAGAGATCTTTTGCTTTTGCTTTTGAAATCTGTTTGCCATTGGTTAGAAAAATGGTATTAAAAAGATAGGACGTGGTTTGTTACAAAATGGCAGTTTTTCAGGAATGAGACGTCCTCCTCATTCTCCCTGTGGGTTTGCGATAAGAGCTAAATGCACAGCGCAAGGACAGGGTGCTCCAGAGTTTTCCCTAACTTTTATTGTGATTAATCAGCATAAATAGTTTCCCCCCAAAAGCTCATCCTGTATTTAATCAAGATAAGCGGCTGATGGTAGCCATGATTTAACCTTGCATCTGTGGTCTGGCTCCCCTCCTCCCCATCACAGAAAGCCTCCCTCTGCTTAGAGATACCTGATATGGGCCGTGGGAATCTTCTGATTCAGGCTGTCAGAACAAGGGTATCCCATAAAGTGGAAAAGTTCGTGAAATGGGCCTTTCGTTTTGGCTCCTTTCTGATCTTCAAGCGGAAAAAGAAAGTATTTCAAGTACGCAGCAGTTTGCGTGCAAGACTCAAAGTTTGCGTGTAACTTATAACTAAGCTTAAAATTGCACAGCTGCTTTTTTGCTTTAAAACCCATGACGGGTGCAGTAGGAAGTTGTAGCAAAGCACATTTCTAGGGATTGGCCCCGAGTCAAATATTACAATAAAATTAGGCGTTAATCTTTCACAGTAAAATTCTGGTGTTTATTTCCTGCTCGGATTGGGGAAGCTCTCAACATACCAAAAAGATTAAAAACTAAGTAACTGATTAATGTTAACTTTGTTTTTCCTCTGGGTCAAAGCTGCTCAGTTTATGGCACCTTCCAAATTTTGCTACATTTTTTAAAAGAAATGTCTTGCTTGTGTTTGTGGATGTTGTCACTGTGGCTGTGTAAACACCAGATTTTGTGATTAGGCAGATATGGTGGGAATGTGGCTCATCGATATCTTTTTCTTTTTATAGGCAATGTGGCCCTTGATAACCTCCTCATCAAGGAAAACGCTCTGGTAAGCAACCTGGAAGTTATTGGCAAATTCTTTTCATTACCTTCATGGATCTGAACTTTATTAGTGATTTATTTATTTACAAACTCGACAAGTATAAGATCCAATCTGGGTCAGTTCACCAGAGGTTTAGCTTTTCCGAGCTTTGGGGTTTGTGCTGGAGCCCATCCTCAGGGAACGCCTCTCTGCCAAAACACGTGCTTTCAGCTACTCTAATATATTAATAAGTCTAGTTAATGCAGTTTAAGAATCCTGGATTTTGGCCGTTTGCCGCTTTGAGGGCCATGCTGCAGGTTTCGAGGTGTTGAAGAGATGCCCCATCCAGATAGTCCTGAAAGGAGGAGATGCCGAGGCAGCGCAATCCCTCCCGAGAAGAGCTCCCAGCGCTTTCTTTTGCTTCCCATGTTAGAGCAGGCATGACCGGCATTGCCCCCCCCCTTCCCCCCATCTTCACCCTGGCCTAATTGATCTCTCATCTGTAACGAGACTCGTCAGAGTTGGGAGCAGATTTATGGAAAATCTGCTTCGTTCTCACAAAAATCTAAGTGACTCATTCCCCCCACCCCCTTGTCCACCACACCCCACTCGCCTCTCTGAAATATGTTTCCACTCTTGCATGAACTGGAAGGGAAATCCAGCATCCCAACCCCAGCGCTGGCTTTTCCTACCCAGCGATTGCAAGCCAACTGCTGCTATAATGAGGCAGCTTGAAGTGAGGGACTGGTCCCCTTTCCTGCTGGGACAAAGCCTGCCTGACCATTAACTTTTACTCTGGGTCAATGCTAAAATAAAGTGTCTTCTTTTTCTTGATTAGAGTGAATTGGACGTACCCTTTAGAGTAAAGGCTGGTCAAATAGGTAAGTTCTCATCCGGTGGGACTGCACTGGAAAAATACCTGGGGACTGAAGCGAGCCAACCTTCAGCAGCCACCCATTGCCAAAATGGGCTTTGTAGACTTAGCTTCAATCAGGGACGCAAAAACTTTACTATTGTTGGCTTGTTTCCAGGCACAGACCAAGTACAAACCATGGAATAAGCAATCAGGTGCATTTGAATATTGTTCTTAGAGGCAGAAGCCATGGGCTGGTATAGTCGGTCTCTGCTTGCTGCTTATTTAATGTATTGGCAGAACAAATGAAATCTAAATAGAGGATATCTTGTTTTTAGATAAGCTTACTCTGAAGATTCCTTGGAAGAATTTATATGGTGAAGCAGTTGTTGCATCCCTAGAAGGCTTGTATCTTCTTGTTGTCCCCGGGGCAAGTAAGTTTCTTGGGGTAAATTTACATTACTCAGTGGACCTCTGTTGGGTCGATGGCCTGCCAAGCTCCCTATATATGGCCCATAGAGCCTGTGCAAAGCAGGAAGCTCTCAGCTGTTTTGCACATAGAATGTCATAAACATTCCCACTTTGAATATTGAGGAGTCTTTGTGGTTTGAAACGTTCTTAAAATGCTTAAAAGAGCTGTTTCGTACTCCAAATAGAAAAGTGGGTGAAATTTCACACTCGGAACTAATTTGAAATTAAACTTTTTCCAACCTTGAGTTCCTGGGGCCTTTTACTAGGAAAGGTACAATGTTAGCTGAAGTAAGCTTAGCCGATGCATATCTGAGTCTCTCATCACCGTCCAGGACTTCCTAGGATTAAGTCCTGTGTGTACGTGGAAGCTGGCTGCCAGGTGAATCTGCATAGAATTACATTGTTTGTCTTCCTTTGTTGGTAATCTTGCATAAAACATCCTTCCAGCAGGCTATGGTTACCCCTGTGTCATTGGTCTTAAGTGTGTGGTTTGGATGAAGAAGCTTGTATGTAGAAGATCAGGAATATCCAGTAACAATTGGATGCTAAGAAACAAATCAGGCTGAGGTTCTGAGCTTGCCACAAAATACAATTCTTTCTGCTCTCTGGAGACTCTGCTAATTATAATCACGGGGCTCATAATCCCAGGAAAGGTGGGATGTGAAAAGAGCAGGATGAGGCTCTGATCAAGATACTACCTTAAGGATGCAGTACTGAATAAAATATGACCTCCTTACTGTTTCTTTTCCTTGCAGGCATTAAATACGATGCAGAAAAAGAAGAAAAATACCTACAAGATAATAAGCAAAAAGAGTTGTCAAGAATCGAAGAAGCCTTACAAAAATCAGCGGAAAAAGGTAGATTATTTTTAAGAGATGAATGTGACTGATGTGTTCAAAGGTACTTCAGAGTCCTAGTGAAGCGGAGCAGTCCGGGAAAATCCCCAAAGGCAAAACAATTGCGGTTTTATTAATTTTACAGAAGACGTGACAATCTCATTTTCCATGCTCTAGAAATATCCCCATACGGGGAATTTTATGCTTTCATTTTTGTCCTTTGCATTGTCTTCTGACAGAAACCCCTTGTCTTGCATGATTAAAAGCCAAATGGGGCAGAGGGACTGTTCGCTTAAAAGCACGGGATCTCCCTGTGAAATGAAGCTTTCAGCGACAAACGTGGTTGTGGGACCCAGTTTTGTTTCTTGAATTGCGTAGCCGCTCTCTTGTCTCGGTGTTCAAAAACATGTGCCTTGGTTCAGCCTGAAGAGTTGCTTCCCTGCTTTTAAATGTGTGCTTTTTGATTATGCTGCCATGTGGATGAAGGCGCCCCTTCAGATCTCATACATGGCCTGGAGAACGTTGTGCACTCGCCCGGTGGGTATGCCTGCTTAACCACGCTAGTCAGGCCGTCGGAGGGGGGGGCTGAAGGGCTGGGCTGCAGGGTAGCAGTCCGGGGGTCTCCAAAGGGGGCCCCCAGAATCCCACAGCCAGCCATGGACTCTCAGCATTTACAATGCTAGTGAAATATCTTCTCACCTTGGATTGTATACTAATGTTTCAGTTTGAAGTAGCTTTGAAAATTAATCTTTGTTAGCTAGAAAATTAATCTTGACAACTGAAAAGGTTGCTCTATTTCGTTTTATCTACCCTTGCATGAAAAATGTAGAAACACCTATAAACATTGCAGTGGATTTTTTATTGCAGGCACTTGTGGAAATTTAATTGAACAGTTCTGATGAAAAATGATGTTTTCTTCAGTTACCTTCTTAATTTTTCTTCCTTTATTTCTGTTGCTTGCTTTATAAGACTTTCCTAACTTTAATTTGTCCTTTTCCTGTAAAATTGCTTACATTATGAAGGACGTAAGTCTAAAAAGACTAAAAAACATTTTAAGAAACCATTTAAAGCTCGTGAGCACTCAAAAGGTAGGTACAATGAGCACAATTGGCTGAACATTTCTGCTTGCTCTTCCGTTTTTTATAAATTAATTTTAATAATTCTGCAGTAGTATCTGTGGCTTTATTTTTGCCAGTATTGTTTTCGTAAGAAATGAATGTAAAGAGAAGGAACAAAAGGAAAACTAACAAAGCTTTTTCATGTTGTACGTTGTGTTGAAAAGAGGGCTTTAGATTTGGAAAAAATATCCTCGAAGCACTGGGGAGAAAATGGCTTATTTAATACATAATTCATTTTGTGTGTTCTGTTTGATATTCTCCATGTTGGCTATTCCTCAAAAAATATAAATCATCTATAATAAAGTTTAGCCTCTCTTCGGAGTTTGCTCTATGATTTAATAAATTAGGTTAAGATCTAAGATCCTGCTTAGACTTTGCTGTGTAGCAAAGAAGATTAAACGCTTAGAAGTGATGAAAAGTAAACAGATGCTGCTTAATGTGACAACTTAAGTGTTAAATTGAAGGAATGCGATGGAAACTAACTTACGAATTATTGTTTAGATAAACCAAAAGAGCAGAAGAAAGATACTTTCTTGGAAAAGCTTGCAACCCAAGTCATCAAAAACGTACAAGTCAAAATCACCGGCATCCATATCAAGTATGAAGACGATGTAAGTGGCTGGCGCCTGTGTCAAACTGGCCAAGAGTAAGAAGAAGCGGCAGCCTCTCACAGGAAGGGCTGCTTATCTAAGGATCAGGACAATACTGTCCGTAAACAATGGCCTAAAAAGTAAATAAAATGCAACATACATTGTTTCTTGAAGAGCCTGGCAACTTTCCCGTACAAGATTTACAGAAGGTTGTTTTTGCTTCAAAATATGTGAAAAGGAAGGAATTGCAAAACAACTAAAACCTGTATTTTATCTGCCAGCACCCATTTTGGATCTTGTGCAGATTTCTTTTTTTACGTGTAACTAAACTGCAACTGCATTTATGCTAAAGGGCTTGATATTCCTTATGAAGTAATTTCTTTCTATACTTGTAGATCACAGATCCTACGCGGCCGATTTCTTTAGGCATGACTCTGGCGGAGCTCAGCTTGCAGGTAAGGGAAAGGGGTTTAAAGCTTCCTGGTGGGCTGGCAACATTTATTTTAGGCTGTGTTTATTTTCACACTAGAAAGCATTCTTAAGAGACAAATGCTACTTAATTACTGTGGAGCCGCCCTGGCAGCTTTGTTAACAGTGGGAAATTAGTGGGGAGGGTTCAAGAGACATTTCTAGCAGTGAGAAGAAAAGCTTGGCACCTAAAGGAAGTGCCATTGATGTCTTTTTTTTTCATTTCCAGACCACAAATGAAAACTGGACTCCTTGCATTTTAAACGAGGCTGCGAAGATCATCTACAAGGTACAGCTGTCCTTGGGTTCTTCGCTAGCTCCTAGAGGTACCTGGAAAAGCATATTCAGGGACATGAATTTTAATGGCCAGGATGCTTAGGATGCCTAGCGCTTGAGCCTGAAGGGCTGCAGCCACCGTGGCAGGGCTTTGGATCTCTTCTTACCCTGTGAATAGTGGGTTCTCTCTGCCCCTTTCTTCCCCCGCTTCCGCAAAAGCGCAGATCCCGGGTTTTGAGGGCTGGCTGGTGCCCCGGTCTTCTAAAAGCCCGCTCCGATGCTCCCTGGGGCGAGCAGAGCAGCTCCTTAATTGGCTGGCAGCCCAGGAGGCGTTTTGGCAGCCTGTCTAGATCAAGGCAGTGTTCCCCTCAAACGAAATTCTTCCGGCTGGCTTTGTATCCGCCTCGGTGAACGCCTGGCCTTTGAAGCCCTTCTGCAAACGCTCCTCTCACTGGGCTGCTGTGGGAGGGGTTGCAGCCCCTAACCCATCGCATCTTCCCTTTCAGCTCTTGAGCCTGGATTCCCTCAGTGTCTACTGGAACGTGGATGGTGACATCTATTACCGCTCTTCCCGGGAGCAAATCTTGGTAATTTAAATCTTGTTGTACTTTATGTTGGTGAACCGGCTTCTTCCTGTCTTTCCACTGATAAGATCGGTAGAGCAGTCCTATAAGCAGCCGAGGGCTTCGGCTTCGGGGAATTTCCTTGGCGTGATGTCGCCCCCCAAAGCCCACGACTGGCCAGACTTAACGGGCAGGTTTGTAAGGTGGGAAGCGGGAGCCGCTTCCAGACCAGGGTTTCTCGGGCTTGGCAACTTTAAGATGAGAGGACTTCAAATCCCAGAATGCCCCGGGTAGCACTGAACACTGCCCTAGATAGAGGCAGAATTTAATCCGCATTAACTTCGAAGCAGGCTATTTGGCAATGGGGCTTTGCCCCTGAAATGTAACACCTGACTTTTCCCTGCATTGTGTCCTCTGATGAGGCAGGAGAGAAAGGAGACATTCTGGCGTGTTTTCCTAATTAAAAACCCCCCAAACACACCGGACCCTTCCCTGTGTGGACCTTTTGCAGCCAAAGGGCAGAAGTTGCGGGCGATGCCTGAAAGTCCAGTGAGGGGGATGGGCAGCTCCCGGCCACTGGGGAAGGAAAACGACGCCTGGGTCGAGCTAGTGGCGAGTCCTCCGCATGGTTGCGTGAGCTTCGTCCAGAGCCTGTTGTCCTCCTGCGCATTTGTCACCGAACCACTTGACAGGCTGTGGGTTTCTTGCCCTGTGCAGGAGCGGCTGAAAAAAGGCGTCCCTTCTACGAACCAGGAGCTTCCTGACTACCAGTACAGTAAGTGAGAAGGATGGAAACGGAAGGCGCTCCGGTCACGGCAGACGGTCCATGGGTGGGCAGAGTGGGCAGACCTCAGCCCACCTGTGGGGAGGTAGCTGGGGCTTACCCAGAGGACGTATAGTTTCTGTAGGGGCTCTCTGAAGCCTGCCACCAGGTCAAGAAAACGGGTGTGGGGTGGGTAAGGCTCTCTGGAGAGCAGTTCAGCCAAGAAGTCTACTATTCGGGTGGGAATAGAGACAGGAGGAGAGGAGATGATGAAATAAATAGGGCAGACAGAGTGCGTGCCGTGTCTTGTGCCGAAGGGAGTCCTTTTGGCACAGCATGCCGTCTGAGCTCAGGAGCTGTCTGAGCGCTATAGGAGTTGGGATTCATAAGCCAAGATCTTCGGTAGAGCATGACATGTATCCTATGCCGAAGCCGTAGCATTACTAGCATAAACCCAACTAGTAATGAGTAGAACAGCATATTTCAATTCAGTCAATTTCAGCAATGGATTTATTTCAGTTTTTATAGAGACTAGTTCCCAATCTCTCTCTCTTTCTCTCTCTTTTGAAAGTATTTAAACCCGTATCAGCTTCCGCAAAACTCTTCCTTAACCCTCATGCCGAAGAAGAGCTGGAAACGCCCAAGGTTGACTGCGCCATGGAAGTCCAGAGCATCGCCGTTGAACTCACCAAGCCCCAGGTAGGGGGTGCATGTCACCCACTCGGATCCCCCACGGAAGGCAGGTGACGACTCCCGTGAGCTCTCCTGGAGGAAGGGGTGTCCCAGGAACTCTGGGCTGTTTGCAGTCGTTAGAAACACCTGATGCCTCTTCCTCCGCGATGCTCAAAATCCTGTGACTCTCTGGTTAAGATTCCTCTTGTGTTTGTTTCCTTCATTTAGTACCTTAGCATGATTGATCTCTTGGAATCCATTGATTACATGGTCCGGAATGTCCCGTATAGAAAGTACAGACCCGAAGTTCCTCTGCAGGGGAATGCCGAGCAGTGGTGAGCTGGAGATATTTCTGGGTTGCTTCTGATCCGGTTGCAGGAGTTCTTCCATGCGGCCTTTGCCGAATCCCGAAGGAGAGGGGTGGGAAAGTCCTCCTAATCAAGGGGCATTTTCCAGGGTGTTTTGAAATATTGAAGGAAGAATCGTTTTCTCTGCTTTGGCCACGGAAATTAAGGGAAGATTCTGCAGAGGAACCGCTAAGAGCTCTTTCAGTTCAGCAAATGCTAGGCTTAGAAATTCTTGCCTGCAAGTATCCTGCCTGCCCCGGGACTTGTTCCTGTTAGTTCAAAGTGTTTATTTCCCAAGGCTCCACAGTGTGGTTGTTTCTTACAGGTGGAAGTACGCAGGAAATTGCATTCTTGACCTTCACATCAAGCGACACACACAGATGTGCTCCTGGAATCATATAAAGAGCCACAGGCAACTTCTGAAAAGTTACAAAAATGTTTACAAACTTAAACTGACACAAACCAAGTTGTCAGAGGAAAATCAGAAACAGATCCAGGTAATTGACCCAAGGCCAGAAGGGCTGGCACCTGCAGGCCAGAGCCTTTGCTGGAGGAGGAGGAGGAAGTGGGGGTGGGTTGGAGGAAGGTCATATAAATTCCGTTTCTGCATTTGCTCCACACAGGACCTGGAGAAGGCTCTCGATGTTTTCAACATCGTTTTAGCCAGGCAACAAGCACAAACTGAGGTAGGTTCCTTCCCCCACCCTGCATTCTTTCGTAAGGATTTTAAAATAGTCAAGATTCTACCATTTTAAACACAAAGTGAGGTTTACACGCCCGTTTTAGAAGTGGAGAGACAGAAATACTTCCAGGGCAGGTTGCATTGTCAGCTAAAGTGTTTGGAAAACAGCACATTGAGAAGCTGCTTGTAATATGCTAACACCACTTTGTGCCCCTTTCAGATGATTTAGTTGGAAGGAATCTTGCCCCTTTTATTTCTTGAGTAGTGATCATAAACTAGCGATACATACCCGACATTTGCAAAATTGCTGTTTTGGGTTATTTTCCATACAATTTTAGTATTCGAGGGGTGGTTTAGTTTGCATACAGAAAGCATTCCTTTCTGTCTGCTGAACGTGAGGCTGGTGAAAGGGCAGAACCTCTGATGCTTTGCCTCTGATTCGTAGGTTGTGAGGTCAGGACAAAAACTCTCCAAGAAATCTGCCGATGGGGAGAAGAAAAGTGGCTGGTTTTCCGGCTTTTGGGGCAGGAAGGAACCCAAGAAGAAAGACGATGAAGAAGACAAGTCGGTCCCTGAAAGTAAGTTCCAGCAGCCCCGAGTCTCCAGGGTGGCTGGTTGCAAAGGGCAGAGCATTAAACCAGGGTGCCGGTCCTGGAAGGGAAGCGGCCGAAGGGAAGGCAAATGAACCCGGTACCAGCTCAGCCTCGAGCCTACCTGAGGGGCGAAGTGCCCGCCCTTCCTTGGGCTTGGTGGGCCCTCCAAGGTGACCCCTTCCACCCCTCCTGCAGCTATCGACGACCTCATGAGCCCCGAAGAGAAGGCAAAGCTGTTCACCGCCATCGGCTACAGTGCCAGCTCCCACAACCTGACTTTACCCAAAAAGGTAATCACGCCCTTGGATTAAATCTGGAGCATCACGGGAGAAGATGAGGGTCTCCGTTTCTCGCGGGTGAAGCTTACAAGTGGGCTCTAACTCATCTGCCCTGCCCTGCTTGGGAGGGGGAGGGGAGCCCAGGTAGGGCGTCTACCTGGCGTTTATGGCCAAAGCGCCCCGTTCCACGATGCGACTGATGCTCTGCGCTGCTTTTGCCTCCCGTGTAGTATGTGGCCCACGTGGTGTCCCTGAAACTCCTAAGCACCTCCGTGACTATTAAAGAGGACAGGAATGTTCCGGACACGCTTAAAATTCAGATCATCGATTTAAGCACTAAAATCTCGCAGAGGCCGGGCGCGCAAGCTCTGAAGTAAGTGCCGGCCCCACAAGTCGGTTCCAATTTCATGACGGGCGTGGTGTCAATCTGGGCTTCTGGGTGCATTGAAAGGGGGATTTCTTTGGCATTGTCAGTGACAGGCCTGGAACAGTTTGGCAGAAGGAAGCCAGAATCTCGAGGGTGCCTCTTGGGCGAAAGCCTGGGCCCCCTTCCTGTCCCTGCGTCACCTGGGCTGTCAGCCTTTTCACTTGTTTTTCATCGACTGGACAGGCCTTTTCTCCCCTTTAAGGCGGAACCTCGCACAATCGCTTCCTTGTAGTTTGGGGAGGAGAAACCAGTTGCCTGTTGATAATTTGCAGGATAGAGGCAAAGCTTGAACATTGGTACATGACGGGCTTGAGGCAGCAGGACGTGGTGCCTTCTCTCGTGGCCTCCATTGGGGGTGCGGAGTCGTCTCTGCTCGAAATCAAGTTTGAGACCAACCCGGAGGAGAGCGTGGCTGACCAGAGCCTCTCCGTTCAGTCGCAGCCCGTGGAAATCATCTACGACGCGGTGAGTGGGATCGGCGTGAGGTGCTCCTCCGTTCTCAGCCTTTGACCTTCTTCCTTATTCGCAGCTCCACGAGGGGGAAAATAAAAGAGATGCCATTGATAACTCTCTTCCGCAGAGAACAGTCAACGCCCTGGTGGAATTCTTCCAGACCAACCGAGGCATGGACCTCGAACGCCTAACCACGGCTACCTTGTCCAAACTGGAGGAAATTAAGGAGAGGACTGCCACAGGTGTGTTTTAGATACCTCAGGTCAACTCCTGATGAGGGCAGATGGGCAGAGGCGTTTCCCATTGCCCCCCGGGGGTGCGTGTGTGTGTAGTGTTGTGCTTTCAGCAGAATTCTCCTCCAGGGGGGGGAAGGGGAAGCTGCCCACCGCAGCTCCGCTCTGTTTCCCCTCTTAGGTCTGAAGCATATAATTGAAACCCGAAAAGTGCTTGACCTGAGGGTTAACCTGAAGCCTTCCTACCTTCTGATCCCACAAACTGGCTTCCACCATAAACAGTCAAACTTACTCATTTTGGACCTGGGAACTTTCCAGGTAGGTGGGGATGACCGTTCTGGAAGATCGAAGGCAGGATGGTCATAAATCAAAGCTTGGCGGAAGGGAGGAGTGTGTTTCTCTCGGGGGGGTAACCTCGTCCCGTCGGGGGCTGATGAATCCGGTTGTGTTTACGGGCACGTTGGTGGGAACTGCGAGGCAGCCGCGCTTTAAGCAGCGGAGAACCTTTATCATTCGACAGCTGAGGAGCATCAGCCAAGGTCGCCAGCAGAACCCGAGCAGCTCCTTGGAAGAGATCATGGACAAAGCCTACGACAAGTTCGACGTAGAAATAAAGAACGTGCAGCTGCTCTTTGGCAGATCAGGTACGAGGCCGCTAAGCCCCAAACGTTCTTGGCTGCGTATCAAGGGGAAAGCAGTTGGCGCACGAACGGTATTCACCGTATAAACTTTTTGAAATTGGAATTTATTTACTTCTCCGGAGTTCGGCAGATGCGCATATTTTAAATTTTTTGTCGGTGGTATCGCCAGGGCTTACTAGACCTTTATGCGTCCGTGTGATTTATTATCGTGCTAGAATTACCCAAACGTGAGCAACTCTTTCATCGTATTTTAGGGGAAGATTGGAAAAAGGCCCGGTCTGAGCCCGCATCCTTGCTGCACATACTGCGTCCCATGGACATGTGTGTCCAAGTTGCCAAGTCAATGGTGGAGAAGGACGTCAGAATGGCAAGGTAACGTAGCAATTTTAAAGGCTGTACATACGGTCCAGTTGTTTCGCGCTGCCTAGAGGTGGAGCAGGCTGCATTTCTGTGGCCAGAGAGCTGGCCTTTCATTCAGCGTGCTTGTTGCTGCTACAGACCTCTCAAAACGCTGCTAGAGTGACACCCTGGGCAGGAATTCATGGCTCGTTTTGGAAGAGTTATTTTTAATCATGGCACGCTGAAGCTCCTGATCAGTGCCATTGAATTTACTTACTCAAATCTTCCTAGGACAAAGTAGCCGACCAGCCTCCCTGGAGGCATTCTAATGGTCTTCTAAAAAAGCTTTCCAAATGCACCTCAGCATTTCTTGGATGTTTCCCAACATCATTACTTTAGGCCCGATTGAAAGAAAGCTGGGAGCTGGCGGTTCCCTTCATATCCTTGCAGCCAGAGATCAGTGTGTTTGCAAAACCAAGACGTTAATTACGTTTCCTTTGACGGCGCCTTCTGTGCCGTGCGTGCCAATTTCACAGCCCTGCTGGGTTTTGGTCCGGGTGTGAGCATGTGCCTGCGTTCCCTTCTAGATCCAGAGTGCAGCAGGGTTATTAGCCACCTGGCCCTGTTTCTTCTACCTCTTTTATATCCCCAGGTTTAAAGTGTCCGGAGAGCTTCCTTTGGTTCACCTGAGAATTTCTGATCAGAAGATCAAAGGGGTTTTGGAGCTTATTGACAGCATTCCCCTCCCACAGAAACCGGAAGTTTCCCTTCCAAGTGCAAAGGTATCACACGCATCGTACGCTTGGGGAAAGTACAGTCGGCCGTTAGCATAAATTACTGGCATTTCCGAGACCCAGAAAGGTCAAAAGTGTAATCAATCCTAGTGGAGCCGTCATGCCCGCTTGGCCCTGCTGTGGGAACCTTCCAGCCTGAAGGGCGGTGGGTGGAATAATACGAACGTGTCACCCAGCGGCTTCTCCCTCTCGCGCATTCTCTTGCAGGCCCCCGCCATCCCTGTGGTTTCTGAGGGGAGGAAAGACTTCCTGGGTGCCACGCGATTGCTGGAAGAATTGGAATCAGGTAAAAAAAAAAAGTAAAAAAGGAAGGACGTGCAAAATTACAGCAAATCCAAGGCAGTTGCTGCACCTGGCTATTTTAGAAGGCATACCTGTGGCTCAGGCAACTGTGTTAAAATATTTAAATGGGACATTTAAAAAAAAACAACTCAAGTTATGGTAAATGGAAATCCCTCCCCTGCAAATGACGCTACAAACCCTAACTTTATTTAAACGCTGCTTAATTAGTCCATCCAAAGTGAACATTTTGATGCCCACAGCATGTCCCAACAGCCCTGTCTTTGTTCCTTAGAATCTGAGGATGAATACTTTGATTCTGATGATTATCCCCAACAACCAGAGAAAGCGGTTCCCTCCCCAAGGAAGCAGCTGAAGAATGAGACTAAAAATGTTCAGGAGGAGCTGACAGACCTGCAATTAAAGTTTGAAATTAAGGAGGTAAGTGTGGGATGTTTTTTTTTTATGCATCACTGAAGTTCGATTCCCAAATTGAGGCCTGCCTGTATCTGAAGATGCCCAGATTTCAAAATTCAGCCAGCATCTCTCGTTTAGGTGATTCTGGAACTGACCAAGCAGCTGCAGAGAGAAGAAACAATACTTGTATTTAACGTGCAGCAGCTTGGGATGGAAGCCACCGCTAGAACGTTCGACCTGAGAGCTGAGGCTTACTTGGGAAAGATTAGTCTGAATTATTACGAAATTCAAGGTAATTTGGTTAATAAGTTAAGCAGTTACAAAAATATACTTTGGGCAAGAGGAGGTGGGGTGAAAAAGAAATAATGATTTGATTTGTGTCCTGGATAGAAAAAATCTTTCTACCCAAAAAATCAAAAGTTTTAGTCTAAAAATAATAATAAAACAAAGCAAAAGCTTTATCAAGTTTGTTTAAAAGTGCTAATTATAGAAAAGGCTTAGTTTTAAAAAAAACCAGGTAGGTTTTACATCACCTGTCATTTCTCAGATGTCACATATTTTTGTAGGTAAACGGCAGCAAGTTCATTTGATTAGTTCATCGGATGTCTCTGGATTAGACCTTTTGAAAGTGGAATATGTCAAGGTAAAGGCCTTTTTTTTAAAAAAAAAAAAGTTTTACCAAACAATGAGTACTGAACTGCATGCACAAATAATTGCTTTTGTGCAATATGAACATTGCATTTCAATTTTTAGTCACATATTGATGATGTTTCCCCTCAGGCTGATAAAAATGGTCCAAAGTTTCAGACAGTTTTTGACAATACCGAACAAAGAATGGAGGTAAGGAAAACTGAAGAAAACTCATCCTCAACTTAATTGTAAATAATGCTGGGTTTGCTCCTAAAGAAGACCCCCCCAACTCCCTACCAAGAGGGTGGGTTGGGCGGAAAAATCTCAGCAGGCTTTTGAGCAGGGCCTGGCCTTTGATGAGCTCTGGTCTGTGTTGCTGCTCTTGACCATGTCCAGGAAGGATGGCCCCTCTCTTTGGCCCTCCTTCGTTTTGAAAGAGCCTGGTGTGGCCTTGGCCTACTAAGCCAGATGACGAAGGGGCCTGGAGTCCTTTTTAGCCACCGTGAGGTGTCAGATGATGTTTGGAAGGAAGTCCAGGAAGAGGGAACCCAACCTCCTTTGAAGCAGGATACCCTTACGCTTAAGAAAATGGGGGCTTCTCTTGGGGATGTTGGACTGAGACCCATGTATGACATGCGCAGGAAGGCCAGGGTGCAGGCTTTCCCTGAACCAACGTCGTAATCCCTGGGTGATTCTGGTGGAGTGGGGGGTGAATGGGGAGATCTTGCTTCTGAAGAGGCGCCTTTGCCCCCCGCTCTCCCCTAAACCCCACAGGTGGCCTTCTCCTCCCTCCAAGTGGTGCTGCACACCCAGGCTCTTCTCTCGGCCCTGGGCTTTCTCATGGCGGTGGTCCCAGCAGGGGAGAAGCGGCCGCCAGCCCTGCAGAGACGGGAAGAGGCCCAGAAGGCGACGGAGTCTGCCTGGAAGGAAGGTAACGGGCAGCCATAGTTAGGGGCCTCCTTCTCCCCATTCAGGATGGCCTGGAACGGGGCTACATTCGTTAAAAAAACCTCTCCCTACAGTGGCAAAACCGAGCAAGGACAAGGATGTGTTTCATTTCAAATTCTTTGCCAAGATGGAGGCCTTCTGTTTGAACGTTTGCGATGAGAAGAACAATATTGCCGAAATAAAAGTTCAAGGTAACGGGAAAAGGCCCGTTTTAGTCAGCTCTTCCAAGCTTGAGTTATTGAAATATATCCCATCCTTTGGGGGACTTTGACTGCATTCGTTTCTGAAGATCTCAGTTCTGATCTTGTATAGCAGAAGGCCAGTTAAATAGACGCATTTCCGGTGGTTAGAAACGAAGAGGGGGGGAGACCCAGTTGGGCACTACGAGTGGCCCACCGAGACAGAATGAGGTCAAGTTCCTCGGCTTTTGTCCCAATGTAGTCAGTGGTCCAGATCTTAGGAATATTTCGAAAGCAGCTTCCAAATGTGCTTTGGGAATTGGAATAACACAGTAAAGGTTAGTCTAATTAGTTAGGGCTCTGCGATTTCATTTATAGGATTCTCAGCAAATAATTGACCATTTTTTCCCCTTTCAGGCCTCGACTCCTTCCTTTTTCTGCAGTCCACTCAAACTGCTCTCTTTGCCCGGCTGAAAGACGTGGTTGTCATCGATGTTGACCTGAGGACAATTCATAAAAAGGTAACAGTGACTAATCGGATTGCAAGTCAAAACTCTGACTTTTTAGCCACCGGAATGGCTCTCCCGTATTCTCTGTCAAGGGAGGCCCCATGAGGGCCTCTGGGAAGTCTCTTCTCCAGGCGTTTTGGAAGAAGCAAGCCCGGCCCGAGTCCCCTGGTGGATTCCCCACGTCTGCCTTGTTCTTTAGCGTTGCGGTCTTTAAGAACGAGCGAGGGCTCCATGTGCTGGTTGAAGCACGGCAAACACTTCTTCTGGTTGCCCATCTAGAAACTACCAACCCAGACCATGATGCCTTTGCTTGCCCACCTTCTAGGCGGTTTCCATAGTCGGCGACGAAGTCTTCAGTTTCAACCTGGCCTTGTATCCAGACGCAACCGAGGGAGACGCTTACACGGACATGTCCAAAGTGGATGGAACCGTGGCTCTCAGGGTGGGCTGCATTCAGGTCATCTATCTGCACAAATTCCTCATGACGCTCCTGGTAAGACTGGGAGTCATCGTTGTTCTGTTTTTCACGTGGTGTGGAAGGAAGTCTTCATACTGGGATGCAAAAAGCAGAGTCTGCTGCTCCCTCGCCCCATTCCCGACCTGCGAACCTCTTGCTTTGTCGCAGAATTTCCTCAGCAACTTCCAGATGGCCACCGAGGCCTTGAGCGCTGCCACGGTGCAGGCTGCCGAGAAGGCGGCCACCAGCATGAGGGACTTTGCCCAGAGGAGTTTCCGCCTCTCCATGGACATCAACCTGAAGGCCCCCGTCATCGTCGTCCCACAGTCCTCCGTCTCTTGCAATGCTGTGGTCTTTGACCTTGGCCTGATTAAAATACACAACCAGTTCAGCCTGGTGCCGGCGGAGGGCTGCTCGCTGCCGCCCATCGTGGATAAAATGGAGGTGCACCTCACCCAGCTGAAGCTGTCCAGGTAAATCTGGTAAATCTGGTTCCTCCCTACCTGTGAAGGGAGAGGGTTCCGTCGCGTTAACCCCACAATAATTGTGTGACTTCCTCCAGGACAGTCTTGCAGCGAGGGGCTTTGCAGCCTGACGTTCAGATTCTGCACCCGATTAATCTGGACCTCTCGGTCAACCGCAACCTGGCCGGGATGTGGTACCACAAAATTCCCCTGGTGGAAGTCCGAGGTTACCTCGATACCATCAGTGTAAGTTAATTTCTCTCGTGCTGCTGGCACAGGGTCCCCAGACCACAGATGGCAAGGAAGACCTTTCTCCTTTGGAAAGGAAAGGAAGGGCAGGTCCCCCAGCTGGCTTCGCTCCCCAAAAGGCTGCTGGGCTTTTAAAAAGCGGCTCTTGTGACTCTGCTGCAGCTCTATTTTTTTTTGGGGGGGGCAGGGAGAATCCTCCGTTGTGCATTCCTCATTTTAGGAGGAGTTCTTGGCTTCTGACCTCTGCAGTGCTCTTGGTTAATTCCAGTGTCAATCAGCAGCGGCTGCCATAATGGTCTTGAGTGGGTCCTTCACGTTGCCCTCTTTACGACAGAAGCAAAAAAAAATGGGAGTAGGGGGAGGATGATAAAAGCTGTGGAGGCCCTTGCCCCAAAGGCGGAGGACTGTAGCCGCGTATTCGACGGGCAGGGTTGATGTTAGTCCCCGTTGTTCAGCGGTGGTCCATTCAGCCTGAAGGAACGTGACCCCCCCCCCGGAATGCCCCTCTCTTAGATTGTCCTGAGCCAGGAGGATCTAAACGTCCTGCTTAAAGTGATGAGTGAAAACCTGGCTGAAGCAGACAGAACCGACCCCGGGGCAGAACCAGCAGCGTCGACGGAAGGTAGGGCACCTTGGGGTGGGTCCCAGTCCCCAGGCGGCATAGTTGGGGCGTCTTTCCTGCAGGGAGTTTAGGAGGGAGCTAATCGGCCAGTGCGCTGCTGGGGGCAGACAGGCCGAGGGCCGCAGACCGGAAGGGGTTCTGGGCGGGAGGGGCTCTTGCCTGATCCAGGCTCACAGCTCATGACTTAAACGCCGGCAGAAGCCGCGGTTTTGCAGCCAGGTGGGAATGCGCCTCCTTTAAATGGGAGCCTCTTGTTTTGGAAGGAGCAGGCAAGGGGAAAGAAGTGGCGCCGTCGGCTGGAACCCCGAAATCCAGCGTCTCAGAAGAAGCCCCGAAGGAAGACCGAACCAGCCTGCTGCTGAACTTCGAAATAAACAAGGTAGGGAAGGGTATGAATCTCGGTCTGGATTCAGCTGCACTTGCCCTCGGATCCTCCTTTTTATCTGTTTACCTTAAACAGCGCTTCTTTGCTTGGCAGTGGAGCAAAGCCCAGTTCAGACCCAAGGAATCCCGTTCCCTGAATGCGGGCTTGGCAAAATGGCAAATGGAGATAGGCAGCTGGAATATGAAGAGCTGGTGTCTTTTTATGTGTCTTTAATACACTTTATTTTCCCCCTTTCAGGTTTTAGTAACCTTAACGAAGCAAGTGGAAAAGCAAAGTTTTCCTTTATACAGACTCACAGTATTAAAACTTGGAAGTGAAGGTAGAATTAAAATGCACGATATGAGTCTTACAGCATATCTTGAGAAAGTCCAGATGAATTGCCTTGAATTCCCTGGTAAGTCATATTTAACGGAGGGTTTCCCCAATGAACGTAACTCAGGTTACACGCAGGTTTTTAGAGGACAATTTTTTTTAATACTAAAACAATCCAGATTCTCCTCCTTAGGCAGGAGGACTTCATCAGGCTTATGAAGCATCTGTTTATACTGATAATTTCTGAGTCTCTGAAATCCTACCAGTTATTATTTTGAGGAACATGGCATCGATGGAGAAATCGCCCTCTCTGCTGTACCAATCCACTTTCCCTTGCTTAAGGCCTCTGTTGTCAGCGAGTGGCTTTGCCTACGACGGTTTTAAGTATGAATTGTGTTCTTTCTGCAGATTCCAAAGGTGATCCATTAAATATTATTAGTTCTTCAGATGAATCTGGCAAGCATCTTCTCAAGATGGAATATGTTAAGGTCAAGCACTTCTTTAAAACTAAAAATTACCGCGGGGTATTTTCAGTGGACGCTTAAAACAAAAATGGCAGTGTATTTTGTACAGAGAATCAAAGTGAAATAATGCAAATTAATGTATATTACAAAATGCTGAATTGAATCTTGGTTGCTGGAGGTCTCCTCTAGAAGGCTGGATTGTATTTCTCTCTCTCTCTCTCTCTCTCTTTTGACCTGGTGGGGGTGGGGAGACCCCTGTCTCATTCCTACACGAGGCAGGCAATGCATCTTCCTTTCCCCTTTTCTTCCTTGGATCGAGCGGTGCCCAGCTTGGCCTCTTCTGTGGCATTTCCAGGGGTGACATCATGGTGAGATAGCAGTCGGCAGGAATAGGTAGAGGTTGAACCCAGGGCCGCCTGCAGGATCCGGTGAAAAGTGCCAAGGAGGCGGCACAGTGGTGGGGTTGGACCAAGAGGAGCTTTGAGTGCAATGCCGTGTCCCACACCTTGGGTTTTTCAACCGCACGTCCCGGCCTGAACGCCGCAGTTTGCGCGGACACGTGTGTGCTGTGCTACGCCTTTGCTGTTTGCCGCAAACTGAAATTGTGGTTCTCGTTTAGGCTGCTGCTGATGGTCCTCACTTTGACACCGTTTACAACAGAACAAAGCAGCTGCTGAACGTGAGTATCAAGACACCCTCTGGCTCTCTGCCCAGGGAGGGTGTCCTTTTGAGAGCAAATGCTAGTTTAACGAAAGGATTCCAGGTGCCAGTTGGATTTTTAAGCCAAAATAACTCCCATTTATCCTACAGAGGCTGAAGGGCCTTTTTAAGTGATAGAAGGGATAGAAATCTGCTTCCAGGTGGGATGGCAGAGACCCCCTCCTTCACTTACCTCCTTTCTTTCTTCTTTCAGGTCTCCTTTTCTTCGTTAGACCTACTTTTGCACACCGAAGCCTTGCTTTCTATCATGAACTTTTTCGCGTCTGCCTCAAGTGGCCTCACGCCAGCTGAGAAGCGGGAAGAGGTAGAACAACCATCAGAAGACCCCAAAGTAGCTGTTGCAAAATCAGGTATGGGAGGGTTTATTTTATTTTAATATAATTTATAGGCCGCCCGATAACCGGAGGGACTCTGGGCGGCTTACAGCAATAAAAACAATACAAAAATAGTTCATTATATATTAAAACAAATTAAAACCATGAAAACACTATCCAGGGTTGATCTCTCTCTCTGCCAATCCTATTTAATACTGAGGAACCAAGGCGACCCCTTTCGATCATGATGAGCCAATTGAATCCACTAGTTTAAGAAGCATTTTGAATTTCCAAGTTTCTTGGCGTGGGTGTGAAGCGGCAGGAGTGGGGGCCACACAGCATCGATGTGATCACTGCTGCAAGACCAGGAAGGAGGAAGAGGAAGAGTGAAGAGCACAGCTGGGGAGGAAGGCCCATCGGGCTGACCCATCTCTCCTTGTTCCTCAGATGCTGCCCCTGCAGCCAGCCCTGATGGGGTCTTCGACTTGAAGCTCACTGCCAAACTCAATGCCTTGAACGTTTTGGTCTGTGACCAGAAAGCTAATATTGCAGATATACGAATTCAAGGTAAGCACATTTGAAATCATGCATGGGGATTTTTTCTTTTAAATCCAGCTCTCCTCCTTCCCAGTTACTTAACCCTGCTATTGCTCAGGGATGGAATTCTTCAATCCTTGGGTCAAATGCCGATAGCAGCAAGAGAGGAGAACTAGTAATGGATTAAGTGCAGATTCCCTAAGAAAACCCCCGGTGTCCAAGACATCCCCTTTTAATGTTTGCCCTCCTCCTTTCTCCCCAGGCATGGAGGCCTGTGTGTTTACGACAACAAAGCACACGGAGGTTTTTGCCCGGCTTCGGGATTTCATCATCACCAACGTCGATCCGGAGACGGTTCACGAAAAGGTGAGCGTGGCGTCGGGAGTGCTGAAACCAGCCTCACGCACCGGTGTGGAAGGGTTAGGAAGAGGAGCGGCGGTCAGAGGGGAAACGGCGCACCTGAGGGCACAGGGTGTAGCATTGCACGCTCTGCCCTCTCCGCAGGTCGCCTTCCCCCCCTCGAGATGGAGAAACGGGATCGGAGGGCAGGGAGGGCGGAGCAGGAAACCTCTGAGGGGCAGGGGCTGTTTAGGGGACGATGGCCCTTTATTCTTGCTGAGGGGCAGGCAGGGCAGACCCCGACGGATGCTGTCGAAGGGAGGGAGAATCATGGCGCACGTCATCTTTGCAGACAGTCTCCATAATGGGAGACGAAGTCTTCCGGTTCACCATGTGCCTTTATTCCGGTGCCACCGAAGGAGACGCTTACCTGGACACATCCAAGGTGGATGGCAAAATGTCCCTGAAAGTGGGCTGCGTTCAGATCGTCTACGTGCACAAATTCTTCATGGCGCTTCTGGTAAGGGAGCCGCTTCTTTCGGTTAACTTACATCCCTCTTCCCCAGCCTTGAAAACTTTTAAGACGAGGGGACTTCGATTCCCAGAATTCACTTCGTCTCTTAGATCCAGAAGAGGAAGCGAATTCTGGGAGTTGAAGTCCACGTGTCTTAAAGTTGCTAAGCTTGAGAAACTCTGGCTTAAGTTGCTAAGCTTGAGAAACTCTGGCTTATGCTGCGGTTTTTAAACGTGTAGGCTCAAAATCCCAATCTCATCACAAATGGCGGAAGAGAATAAAAGGGGTCCTGGCAGTGCAGCACTTGGTCATTCTTTCTTCTTCCTTTGCGTTGGGACCCTTGAGAATGAGAAGGTCAAAGAGCTTACACAATAATACTGGTTTTAACCTGTGGGTTAACCTGTCCATTTGCAGCTTCCTTTCTTGACCTCCGAGCAGGGCTGCTTAATTAAGCCTGTAATTCTGTCCATGTGCAGCATTTTCTCAACCACTTCCAAACGGCCAAAGAGGCGCTGAGCGCCGCCACGGTCCAAGCGGCGGAAAAGGCCGCCTCCAGCGTGAAGGATTTTGCCCAGAAGAGCTTTCGCCTCTTGATGGACATCAACCTGAAAGCTCCCGTCATCCTGATCCCTCGGTCTTCCGTGTCCAACGATGTCTTGATAGCTGATCTTGGCTTAATCAAAGTTTGGAACGAATTCACCCTGGTCTCTGGGGAGAAGACGACGCCTCCTCCGGTGATTGACAAGATGGATATCCAACTCACCCAGCTGAAGATCTCCAGGTGTGTCTGTTGTGAACCCCTTTCCCCTCGAGGTCCACAGACAGGTGGCTGCCCGTTGCAGGCTGCCCTTGCCTGCATCCCAAGTAAGCGAGCTTTAGGCCTTGAAGGGCCGTTCCCAGGGGTGCCATGCGCTGCCGGCAAGAGGGGCTGCTTTACCCCAAGGGGCAACTTGTCCCCCTCCATCTGTTCCCCTTTAATTTGCAGGACGGTGGTGGGCAGCAGCCCTCAGCCAGACGTTGAGATTTTGCAGCCGGTCAATCTACAGCTGTCAGTTCAGAGGAACTTGGCCTCCGATTGGTATCTGCAGATCCCAGGGATCGCCATCCAAGGAGACTTAAAGGCCATGCTGGTGAGGTCACACAACGCCGGGAGAGCCCTGGTCTCTGGGGAGATAAGCTGCGGATTTATAATTATCACTTGGGTCCTGATTCAGGTTGCACTGGTTTTGCCCTTGAAGCGGGCTTTGATTTTCCAGTCAGACTCACCTCCTCTTACAAGCGAGGCTTTTTTCCCCAAGGTTTTTTTCCCCTTCTGCGTGGAAGCCTTCCTGCCTGTTTTGAGCACCATAGAAAACCCAACGGCCTCTGCCTTTTTTGACAATGCCCCAATCACTCTGTGTGTGTGTGTGTTCCTAGATACTAGCTAATTCATGCAGGCCCATCAGAGTGACAGGCAGGTATTTCCTGCCTGTGCTGGCAATGAAATGCATTTTTCCCCGCCAGAGTCTGCAGTCTGGCCTCTGGAGGTGTTTTAATAAATACTTGTGGGAAGGATCTAAGATTGACCTTTACCATTGGCACCAGGTTGAGGCGGGGGGTGGGGGGGAGAAAGCCAAAATGGGGAGTGTTGCTGGAGGAAAGCAGTTTAATAGCAGGTTCTTCTCTTTTTGCAGGTCTCACTCAGTCAGGACGACTTGACTTTGCTCATGAACATTCTGCTAGAGAACCTCAGTGAAGATGTTGCCAATCCCAAAGTCACGCCCTCAACCGTGCCAGATGCTCAGAAACTTAGAAAGCCCAAAGCTGAAGCCATGGCTGCCCTTGATGGAGGTACGTCTTTCCCCGAAGTGCAGTGTCTAATTCAGAGAGTTGCAAAAGGCATCAGCACCTGGGAAGCCCTGGAGAAACAGGTCTGGGGTGTTCGCTGGAAACCCGGAGACTTTGGACGTGAAAGTGGCTGGGTGACTTTGGGCCACGCACTCTGCCTCGGCCAGGCGACCTCACAGGGCTGTCGTTACGTATAAGAGAAGGGTTAGGTGGGTACGCCACTTTGGATTCACCAAGGAATAAAGGTGGAATAAAAAGAAACGGCCCAACAGTTGATGCTGGTCTTCGGCTACAATAAAGTTTCCATTTGTGAAATAAGATCAAACAGGGTTGGCCTTGAATGGAAGATCACAGCCCCAAATCCCCGTCCTCAGGCCAGCAACAGACTGCTTTTAAGCCCTTCCTCCTTTCCCATTCGTCCAGGAAGCCCTGAGGTTCCTGCGGAGGAAGCCCACGCTGAAGCCCAGCTGACGAGAAATGTGGCCCTGATGTTTCATTTTAACTTTGAATCGCTCTCCATCGTTCTCTACAATGCTGATAAGAACCAGGTTGGTGACAATATTCTTGGAAGCCAGTTTCCTGGGGACCCCGAGATACAGCGTTTAAAAAAATATATCACAGGCCAACTAGATCGGTGTGGCCCAAAACTGGAGAGCTTGTTCCAAAAACATGGGAAATTTGATCTTCGAGTTCGTTGGCCATTTGTGTGCGCCTCTTCATATACGTGTGCGCTCACGCAGGCCTCCAGCCTCCCCTGCCCCATTCCAATTCCTGCCCCCCTCTGAAATTTTGGGGTTTTTTTCTGTTGACAACCTGGGCATTATGATGTCGAAGTCCCAAGACATTTTTTTTTAAGAGAGAGATTCCTTCTATGTTATTTGAATTTGGTTGTTTTAATAGATCACAGTTCTCCAGCCGTTTTCCTTCTCTGTTCAGATAGAGATCCCAAACTAGGAGGAACATGGAGCCTCTGAGCTGTGAGACTTGATCCTTTTATCTCGGCCACTTTTCTATATCGTAGAAACCTCAGCTTTCGCTCCACAACAGCCACTTACGTCTTGGAGAACTCGGGCTGCATTTCATGAGTTCATCGGGACAGATGTTTTCGGACGGCTCTCTGGAAGTCAGCACTAAGATGGAGACGTGCACCTTGGATGATCTCAGAGAAGGGGTCGAGAAAGCAACCGCAAGGTCAGCTGTCCGGCAGTCATTCCAAACGCCACCCTCTCTGCCCTGAATGCCATCGGTACTTTGCTTGAGACCCGAGGTCAAAGGAATCTGCCTCTTGCACAGAGGAGATTGGGAATTCGGTGGGAGGGCTGTTGAGTCCGAGGCCTTGCAGATGGCGGCCTTCTCACTAGAAACTCTAGCAATCCTCGCCTCGGGGTAATCGGAGGATGCAAAACTGGATTAGCCTCTCCCGCGTTCTTCCATAAATCCAACCCTCTCCTCTCTTTCTGTTTTGCAGGATGCTGGCCAGAAGGGACGGGAAAGCCGACGGTGTCATGATCGATATCAGCTACAAGCAGAACAGGAACGGGAGCGACATCGTAGCTGTCTTGGATCAGCTGTATTTGTGCGCCAGCATGGAGTTCTTGCTGACCGTGGCCGACTTCTTCATTCAGGCCCTGCCTGCAGCCAAACCGGCGGAACGGCCGGCCCAGTCCGCCCTGAAGCCGGCTTCCCAGGGAAAGCCGAAGCCCGAGAAAGGTCAGCGGGTGGGAGGAATCCTGCGCAGCCGCTTCCCACATCCCTAATTCTTACTCCCCGGGCAGTTTTGCGCCCTTGAGACCCCCGGCTTTGGTTTCAGTTTAGGCCCGGATGCGTTGCTGCCTGGCCAGAGCAGGGACTTAAGCACAGGACTTGGCAACGCAGGGGTGGGCTCTTACTCGGCTGTGATCACCATTTCATAGCTCCATGAACCGAATTTAAACTTTTGCAGCTGCAACTGCGCGATCAAACATGTCGGTGATAGCAAACATCTTGGACCCAGAAATCGTCTTCGTGGCCAACTTGACCAAGGCCGATGCGCCCGCCTTGGCGGCTTCCTTCCAGTGCAGCTTCATGCTGTCGGGGGGCTCTGGGACACAGCAAATGACCGCTCGGGTCCTGGACCTCAGGGTGCTGGCCTGCCCCTTCCTCTGGGGGACAGCCAAGAAGAATGTCGCCACGGTGAGCCCTCCCTTGCTGGGGTCTTCCCCTTGGCAGGGGGCTTCTTTCCTGCCACTAGGAAGGGGGCACTGACCCCAATACTTTGCCGGTCTCCTTTTAGGTGGTGCATCCCTGCTCTTTAGCCATGGAAGCCACGATGGATACTTCTGGAGTGCAAAGCGTGGATGTGAACATGGACACCTTGATTGTGAAAGTTAGTAACAAATTGCTCGCCCCGATGCTTAGGTGTATTTCTAGAAAACGCTGCGGCTGACTTGAGACCTACAGCATGTGGAGCAGGAAGTCCACTATTCCAGGGAGGATCCCTGCAGGACACACCCCGTCCTGAGCTTCTGGTCCTCTAGAGTAAAAACATGGGCTTGATTTTATCGGGCATAATCTCACCATCGCTCTGACCTTACACGCAGACGGCAGCTCCTCAGTGCCAGCTGATATGTTGAGTGCCCTTGACTTAAGGCAGACTTTGGCCATGAAGGTGGGAGCCTGTGGCTGGGGAATTGTGGCGGCTGGAGCCTGAAAGGTGCCAGGTTTGGAAAGCACTATAATCACTGGATGCATTACAAGCAAACCGCTCAGCTCTGGTGTCCTCTCTCACTGTCCAGGTGTCCCCAATCATTCTCAACACTGTGATGACCATCCTGGCTGCGATGAAGCGGCAGGACAAGGAGGAGGACCCTGGAGGGGCCCTTTGTAACCCCGTGGACCTCTGGAGCGTCAGGTCTGTGGACGAGTGCCAGAGCTGGTTCCTGGGCGTGGACATGGCCACGGAGGCCACGGAGGCCTTGCTGGCCAGCAAGCAGAGTGAAAGGAAGGAACGCTTTGAGGTGGAGGTGAAATCGGTGCAGGTCACCCTGGAGTGTGGCCTGGGGCATCGCACCGTCCCTTTGCTCTTGGCAGAATCTGTGTTTTCTGGAACCGTGAAAAACTGGTCTTCTGTCATGTCCGCCCGAGCGGACTTGACTCTGGAGGTACGTAGAGAGGGACGACCCCTTTGTGGTTGGGGCTTGACCTGGTAATCGGGTTCCACGACTCTCGAGCCTGTTGGTCGGGAGGAGAAAGCCCTGCGTGCTTCAGCTTCGTGTCCCATCCTGCACCCCAGGTGAATTACTACAACGAAACCCACGCTCTCTGGGAGCCCCTGATAGAACAGGTGGACAGAGAAGGGCACCGCTGGAACCTACAGCTGGAAGTAAGCAATCCCCCAACCTTCCTCTTCGGCCGTTTTGCTTTCTGGGCAGGCCAAGGGCACGCCTGTCCTCCTGGGGGGAATCGCTGGCCTGGAACCAGGCAGTGGGGCAGCCGCATTTCATCTCCTCGTTTCAGCTGGTCCTCCGTCTCACAGACGAATAGTTTCTCAGCACCGGTTACAGAATTAATATTAATTCAATGCAAGCAATTATGCAAATGTTTTCTCTAATGTTCGAATAGCTGAAGAAAATGTATTGCATTACGTTTAATACTAAACCACCACCTATTAAGCGCATTTAAGCCAGGGCTTCCCAAACCTTTTCCTTCATCACCCAAAACCACTCATCCAAAAGTCCTTTTTACACCTCGTAAATAAAACACCAACTGCACAGAAAAACGTATGGGTTTGTTTGTCACTACCCAAAGAAAAACCACGTTTATGCCATTTCGGGTAATTTACTTGGGTTTAGGAAATATTGATTCAAGCATTAGGAACTTCTAAAGTAAGCATTTGCTTCCCTTTAATATCCACCTTTGCCTCATCTTGCTGTTTTTCTTCCTATAAGATGAAAGGAACGCTTGGTCTGCATTCAAAGTTCTTCCTTTTATTTGGGGGGAATAAGCATAATTGGGCTATAATGCTGCCTTTATTCTAGACATTCATAGATCAAAGGACGAATTACTGTCCAAACCAAACGTGGGGTGCCAAATTGGGCCTGCCTTCCTTCCCGGTGATTCAGACGGGCATTTATTGGACTTTCCCCTTTTCCTCCCCAGATGAAGACCAACCCCGAGCAGGACAGGGGTCTGCTGCCAGGGGACGACTTCATCGTTCTCCCTGAACCCCAGCAGCTGATCTCTATCTCCTCAAAAGACACGATGAACATCACGATATCCAAATGTTGCTTAACGGTCCTGAATAATCTAGCCAAGGTACGTTTGATGAGGTAGGCGAAAGAAGCCTTCCCCTCAGGCGCTCCAGAGGGAATCCTCCCGTGTTTTAATTTCTTCCATGGCTAATTTCTTCACCCTTCTTCAAGTAGTAAATGTTGGCTCTGTCGTTAGGGCTTCTCGGAAGGAGCCGCTTCCACCTACGACGCTACTTTGAAGGACCGGGCTCCCTTCACGGTCCGAAACGCCCTGGGCATCCCCGTCCGAGTCCACGCCTGCAGGAGCCTCCAGGCGGTGGGGCTCCCTAGAAGCCAGAGCCTTCACGAGGTGGGACTCGGCCAGAGCTTGGAGCTGGAGTATGCCGCCTCGGAGTCCCTGGACCAACGAAGGGTTAGCGTCCTCCGTCGTCAAGACAGCTCTCTGCTGACTCTGAGCTTCGGTAAGGTACCGCAGCCGTCCGTTGCCATAACGGGATATTTCCTCTCTCGATCCGTTTTTCGGTTTTATTTTTTCCACTCCTAAGCACCTTTTAGGCCCAGTGCACTTGTTGTCCAGCACCGGAGAAATCGGGAGCTTCAGGCAGTTCAAATGAGTATAAAGATTGATTGCACGCTTGAGCTCCCTACCTTGTAAGCAGATCAAGTTATGTACCGTAGCTGTAAGCTTCTGGAGCCTGGTTTATAGTTGAGTTGTAAACTGATTTTATTTTTTGTAAGAAACAAAGGTGAAGGGATAACATAAAGAAACTTGTTTTGATGCAAAACAGGGCCTGAGGGCTACAGTGAGGTCTCGGCGGTCCCCATAGCCAAGCCAGGGCGGAGGCTCCACAGTGTGAGAGCGCCCCAGAGCAGCTCCTCCAACTCCCTCGTGGTGCAGATCGACGCCGAAGAAGGGAACAAAGTCATTACCCTGCGCTCCCCTCTCCAGGTAAAGCAGGGTGCTGTGGTCCTGCTTCGGTGTGTGAAGCCTTGCACACCCGGAGTGTGCAGTGAAAAAGTGCTGTCCTGCAGCACCGATCCCATGTGGGAAACCACACCCAACTGGCAGGCGAGGCACTGTATGGAGTCAGGGAGAAAACCCCCCTCCCTTCTAGCACTGAGGATGTTCCCTCGTCGGGTCACGAAATGTCTGCAAAAAACCCGCCAAGCTTAGAGACCCTCAAGAACTCTACAGTTCAACCCTGAACGACAGAAATTCACTTCTATTGGGACCATTAATCTATTCGTGTATTATTCGTATTCTGTTTTCCGTTTCAGATTAAGAACCACTTCTCTGTCCCGTTTATAATCTACAAATTTGTTAAGGACATTAAACAGTTGAAGCCGTTAGGTGTGTCTCTTCCAGAAGAGGAGTTTCACGTTCCGTTGGATTCATACCGGTAAACATTTCACTCGTTCCAACACCTAAGCGGTTTATCGCAAGGTGTTCCAAGGGTTTGGGGTCCCCCTCAACGTCTTCTGCTTTCTGGGATTGTCTTATTAGGTGCCAGCTGTATGTTCAGCCAACGGGCGTCTTGAAAGGCCAATATGAGCCGTCCTCAACCTACATATCCTGGCAAGAAGAGCTGCACAGGAGCAGTGAGGTCACCTGCATGCTTCAGTGCCCGGCCAGTGATACCACTTTCCTGCCCCTCCGCCTGAAGGCCACGGCTGTGCCCGATGAGCTCAACTTCATTACGGCTCAGAAGGAGAAGTGGGAGCCGGCCTACATCATCCATCTCCACCCCACGCTCACCCTGCAGAACCTGCTGCCTTACTCCTTGCAATACATCCTCGAGGTACGTTAGTCAAGAGGGGCTGTGATGCAACTCAAAGAGGCCCAGAGGATTTCGGCATTCAGGAAATTCCTTCCTCTTTATTTTTTTTTTGCAACACATCAGTTTGTTTTTCTTCCACAACTCTCCTTACTGATACGTAAACTTTGCCCCGACCGCTTTCAGCTGTCTCCGTTCTGTTGGAAGGGAAATGGCTTTTAGATGCATTTTAAAAATATGGGGATGATGAACTGGAGAGCATATTATTTTCCTTTTAAAAAAATGCCCCAGGTTCAGTGTGTTTTAGGATTCAGGTAGCGCTTGTAGCCATCTGGGTGCACAGGAAGGACTTCGTGAGCTCTTGTGTCTGAGTCAAGTGCAAACCGTCCAGTCCAGGGGTCTCCAACCTTGGCAACTTTACGACTTCCAGGCTTCAGCTCCCAGAACTCCTCAGCCAGCACCTGCAAATACTGGGAGTGGAAGTCCACACGTTGCAAAGTTGCCAAGGTTGGAGACCCTGGTCTAGTCCACTGTTTCTCAGCAACTTTGCTGAGGTTTGCCCAGGTTCACCTGGTGCACCTGTTGCACCCCTTCCTGGACCAGGAGGCTCTTCTCCCACTCACTCCTGCCCTTCTCGGTGTCCCAAGAAGGGCTTTCCGTGCGCCTCCGCCCCGCCCAGCTCTGCTCCTCTTCACGGCTTGCAATGCTCCTCGCAGGGGACGGCCAAGGCCCACGAGCTGCAGGAAGGAAGCGCGGCCGATGTTCTCCACTCGGGAATCAACGGGGAGCTCCTGGAGCTGATCCTGCTCAAATATCAGGGGAGAGACTGGAATGGGCACGTCCGCGTCCATGAGGCACTGCCGGAGTTCTTCCCGGTCTGCTTCACCTCGCAGTCGGCAGAGGTGGCCACCATGGATGTCTACGTCCACGTCAGGAGAGCCGGCACCCACACCACCCTCTCCGTCTACAGTCCCTACTGGATCATCAACAAGACCTCCCGCGTTCTCCAGTACCGCGCGGAGGACGTCCACATGAAGCACCCGGCGGACTTTCGCGACACCGTCTTATTCTCCTTCAAGAAGAAGAACATTTTCAGCAAAAACAAGGTAGGAGGCCAAGCGCCCGCTCGGCTTGCCGGAAGAAGCAGCTCCGGTGACTTTCACCCGTAGCGTCCTTTGCCGCTTGGAAAGGTTGGGCTCAACCGGCTTACAAAAATCGCCTGCCTCCTTTGGCTCAGAGCCCGCGGTTTTTGAGGAAGCTCCAAACCATTTAACCAGCTTGGTATTGATTCCCCCTCTAGACAGCGCTGGACTAAATGTTTCCTAATTAATTTTATAGCTTTATTTTCTTCTTACTTGGTTTTCCTGATTCGCACTTTATTGCAGATCCCCCCCTCATTTTTCTTAATAGGAAATGAGCAATTTGAATGCTGCTTTGGAGGGATCTCCATTCTCTTTGTTTACGCCTGCAGCTGTGCGAGGGTGGATCCGTTCTCTCACTGCCACCTCAGTGGGGAATTCGGGTTTTTCTCTCTCTCTTTCGGGGGGTCACGATCGTGCGAGATCTGATTTCTGGCGATTTTCTAACAGTCGCCACTTGTGGCTTCTTGCTGGGAACCTGAAGCATAATTGTCGCTTCCTGTCACTAGGCACGGGCGCCTCCGATTTTCAGAAACGAACTCTTGGCCTCCTGTCCTCCAAATCCACTTGCCCTCCCTTTTGATCTAGATCCAGCTGTGCGTCTCCACCAGTTCCTGGTCCAGCAGTTTCTCCCTGGATACCGTAGGAAATTCTGGCTGCGTGAAGTGTCCAGGCGTCAACATGGATTTCCTGGTACCGTTGGATTTCTGCGCTTGCTTCCCGTGTTGACTAATTGCCCTTATTAGTCCCAGAACTCCTGCTCCTCTCGGGGGGTGGGGTGATCCTTGGTCAGGGGAGTCCGATGCCCTCGTCCTGGCAGGGCACAACCAGAGCCGCCCCTTAGATCAGCACAAGCCAAACCTTTCCTAAACCAGTTCAAATACACAAGCTGCGGAGTTGACACACAAAGGGCAATTCGTCCTGCAGGTGGGCGTTACTATTCGGATGAGCAGCTTCAACCTGACCCGGATCGTCACTCTGACGCCCTTCTACACCATAACAAACACCTCTTCCTTGGAGCTGGAATTCGGGGAAATAGGAGCGGACGGATCGTTTCCGACTAATAAATGGAATTACTTCTCACCTTCCGAGGTAGCACTGCGGTGGGGGGGGCGAGTCGGTCAGTTTAGCTGGCTTGCTCCCAGCGTTGTGTTTTGTGAAACCAGGCCTGCTTCTTCTTAAGAGCTTAGGGTTGCAAAACACAGTTGCGATGTTAGCGGTTCCACGGCCAGCAGCAGGATTTGGAAGGAGCTCTCTTGATAAGAGTGATCCTGCCTTATTATTGCTCTCTGATCTAATCCGATCTGTTGGGACACTAAAGCAGCACGTGCAGACAGAGATCAAAGTGGCAATAATGGATTGCCAAAGTTCACAACCTTCCTCGACTGTCTCGAGGGCGCCCGGTTGGAGAGCGTGCCAACTCCAACTCCTTACAAGAAATTAATCGAAGCCATTGGCCTTCCGGTCCCTTCATCTACCCCCGTTCCCTCTTTTCCTGCTAGTGTGTTGCCTTTTGGCCCGAAAGTCCGTCCGGCAAGCTGTGCATCCGAGTGAGCGGCTGCGAGCAGTTCTCCAGGCCCTTCTTCTACAACCGGCAGGACAACGGGACGCTGCTGAGCCTGGAAAAAATGGTAAGATTGCAGATGCGTTCGCTCCTCTCTTTTAAGGTGCTGAAGGCAACCTGGGCTCCTGGCGTGCCTGTCCCCCCCTGACCTTGTAGGCGGGGGTCATGGTCAAGAGCAACGGCCGGAGGGGGCTTCCTGCCCCTTCTGGAGCTGCAGTGAAAGGGCCCAGGTGCTGCGGGCATCACTTCTGCTCCTCCCCACAGAACACGGGCATCCTGGTGAACGTCAGCCTGGCCGAGCACTCCATAGTTATCAACTTCTCCGATTATTACGAGGGGGCTGCCCCTGCTCTGGTCATCAATCAGACTTCGTGGGCGGCTCTGAAGTACCAGCAGAGGTAGGTGGGAAGGCACCCCCGCCTTGAACAGGGGGCGCAGCTGTTGTAGAGCAGGGCCATCCCGGGAGTTCCCCATCGGTGCCTTTTCATCCATGCAGCGGCCTGCAGGAAGTGATGGAACTGAAGCCGAAGGAAGTTAGACTGTTTGTTTGGGCAGATCCTACAGGGACAAGAAAATTAAGTTGGAACTATGCACAAAACACCGGTGAACTCGATCTTCTCAAGGTAATCTGTATCTTTAAAAACCCTGTCAACCCTGGCATTTCCACAGCTGCATTTAACTTACAGCAGTCTCAGTCTTTGTATCCTCCTTCCTTCCTTCCTTCCTTCCTTCCTTCCTTCCTTCCTTCCTTCC
>JANHGC010005276.1:0-22784 GCA_027560395.1 Boaedon fuliginosus | reverse complement strand
CCCAAAATAGCATTTAATTTTTGAATCCTAAAGCCTCATGCTCAGTATTGGGAAGCTCATGATTTTGGAGCCTAGCAGCTCCTTTTCAGCAATATTTATTTTACTGTCTTCAATTCCTTTTCCTTGCTAATCGGCCAATGACTATTTCCAGAGCTAAATTAAAGGATTCACTATTTTAAGAAAAGCGCACGCCAAGGGTTTCCATCGTGCTGCTTACCGTCCTTCCCCTTCCTTCTCCTTTCCTGCCAATTCAGGACGAGTGTGGACAGTTTCTGTACAACGCCAACACCCCCATCCACTGGGTCTCTTTCCTGGACGGGCGGCAGAGGGTCCTGCTCTTCACGGAGGACGTGGCTTTGGTGTCCAAGGCCAGGCAGGCCGAGGAGATGGAGCAGCCTGACCAGGAAGTAAACATCGCTCTTCACGGCCTCGGCCTTTCGCTGGTCAACAACAGCAGGAAACAGGAGATCTCCTACATCGGCCTCACCAGGTAACGGGGGTCGCAGGAGGCTGCAGGCGATGCTTTTGGTGCAAAGCGTTAGTCGGTCGTATTTCCCTAATCAGATGCCCGTTTTGGATTCTTTTAATATAAAAAAAACTGCTGGAGACCAATTTGGGAGGCTTTTCTTTGACTCTTAGTCTTAAGTGACGTTCGGTCTCGGTCACATTGCGGAGAAGTATCACCTATTGAGGAATTAAAGAATTAAATTTCCTTGAACGACGTGCCGTATGTTTCCCTATAAGGATTTTTAGCTTCTCCCTTTTGCAGTTCAGGCATTATCTGGGAACTGAAGCCGAAGCAGCGGTGGAAGCCCTTCAACCAGAAGCACATCAACCTCTTGGAACAGACGTATCAAAGGCATGTCTCTCTTCAGAGCACGGAGCCTTCCGGCTGGATTAGAATCAACAACCATTTTGAGGTAGGTGGCAGCCACAGGTGACCCCCCCAAACGGCAGATAGGCAGCTGAGCCTGAGATGCTTGGCAAAAATCTCTTCTCTGTGACCCGAAGCGAGAAACACCTCCAGCCGGTTCTTGAGTTGAGGGGTCCTCGGTGGTCTCCTCGCAGACATTTCATTACCAAACTAGGTAACATCATCAGTGCTAGGCCAGTGCTAGTTCCTGAGGGCATGCACAACAACGGGGACAGTTGAGAGGAAGAAGATTTTCGCTGTTTCTCAGGAGTCTCATTTTGGCCTGAAATATCCCTCTACTTTCTATTTTCAGGTAAACTTTGATAAGGTGCCAATGGAAATGCGCCTTCCATTCAAATGCACAATCAAGCGAGACTTTCTCTCGGCCATCCAGATCGAATTCAAGCAGTCAGCGCACCAGAAGAGCTTGCGGGCTCAGTTGTACTGGCTCCAGGTAGGTGCCTTTGCTCTGAGAGGAGGCTGATCTCTCCCCAGGGATTAAGAGGCTGGGCTTCTTAAAGATGACCGCCACAACGTCTGCCAGGGTTCCTTATCGCTGTATTTATCCAGGGTCGGCACCTAGGAACTCACTTGGTGATGTTCCTGAAAGAGAGAGGACAATAAAAAGGTTACAGCGGTGTTTTGTAAGAAACATTAACAGCACCATTTTCTCCTCGGCAAATCCCCTCAGGTTTTCCTCTTCATCTGGTGTCACCTGTCTGCTGTCTTTCTGATTCATTGGCAGTTTAGTTAAATAGACGCTGGCACGCCCCACCCGCAGGGGTACTGGGTGAGAAATAATTGCTGGGCTGGCAGGCTGGTTAACGCTCTCCGTGTGTCCCTGCTCTCCTCCCTTGAAGGTGGACAACCAGCTCCCCGGTTCCATGTTCCCGGTGGTGTTTCACCCCGTGGCTCCTCCCAAATCCCTCGCACTCGATTCAGGTGAGATGAATTTCAAGCACCAACTGACCAACCAACTCAAGGGGTGTCCAACCTTGGCAACTTGAAGACCGGCGGACTTCAACTCCCAGAATTGCCCAGCCGACTCCAGTTCCAGGAGCTGGAGGTCTACAGCTCTTAAAGCTGCCAAGGTTGGACATTCCTGAACTAACCAAGCCAGGCAAAGTAGGCACTCAGTTCCTCTCTCTCTCTCTCTCTCTTTCTTTTACTTAGAACCGAAACCTTTCATTGACGTCAGCATCATAATTCGATTTAATGAATACAGCAAAGTGTTGCAGTTCAAGTAAGTAAATTCTATATCAGCCGTGTCTGAATCATGCACCGTATCTGTCTGCTTCCCAGCTAAAATAACGACCCAGTCTTCACATCCAGAGAAGAGGTGAAACAGCCCACCGATGCCAAATCTGTAGCTTTTGGCCTAATGTTCAGAGGTGACTTCCTCCACAGTCCTCTCCAGAAGATGTGGTGTCCGATGGCAGCCATCAGGTTCCGGCAGATAAAACCCGGGGCTCCTCCCTGCTTTCCCCATTGCAGGGTTGCTCCCCTGCGGGTCTCCTGGGTCACCCCTGATTTCCTTCTGCCAGGTATTTCATGGTTCTGGTCCAGGAGATGGCTTTGAAGCTGGACCAGGGATTCCTAGCAGCTGTGATTGACCTCTTCACTCCAGCTACAGACCCGGAAGCTGAGAAGCAGAAGGTAGGGGTCGTGGCCTCCGCGTGGGAGGGATGCCTTAAAAACTAGAGGGATTAAAAAGGGAAAAACCCCACTGGAAAAAAGCATACGCAGGGGTACCGAAAGGCTTGAAGATACTAACTAGAGAAGTTTCAGTAAACACATGTGCTTGAGCCCAATGGAGGAGACCTGTTCACACTTACTTCTGTTTTAACAGACGGGGTTGATCCAGAAAGATTGCGATGCCCTCAACACGGAGCTGATGGAATCCTCCTTGACGGACGTGTCCACTCTCAGTTTCTTTGAACACTTCCACATTTCTCCACTGAAGGTACCTTTTCAGAGAACAGCAGCTCTTCCTCCCAAGGGGGGCTGGGGGCCCCTGGCCCAAGGCAGGACGAAGCCTTTGCCCAAGTGCCTCCGATGGATGTGGGAGCTTCGCGGTTCGCAGTGTGGCCCAAGTGCCAAGGCTTCAGTGCCAAAAGCTCTTATTCCCTCCAGTGAGCACCGCCTGAGACCCCCCCCTCAGGAGACCGCCACAGCCCCTTCCTCATTTTCCTGTTTTTACATCCTACATGAGCCCAGCAGGGAGAAAATGGCTTTGTCGCGTTCTGGCTCTGCTTCCATATATGGTAAAGTTTAATTTCTTTCTCCATTAGCTAGCTAACTAGATGGAAGAAAACATCTCCTGGGTTAATTTGGAATAATTTGTGGAACCTGCCTTAAATCCTCTTGTTTTTTTTTACACTTTTGAGCCTAAAGCCTTGTGTTGGAGGACCACAACTTCCATAATTTGCTTTTCATTATCATGGCCCTAATAGATGCGAAAGGCATTATTTCTAGTTCTATTTCTCCCTGTCCCCCAATATTTTAAAAGTGCTTTTTTTATCAGATGGGTTTGCATTTAAATCTAAGTTCCGTGCAGAAATGCTAAATTGAAAATTCAACAGAATGTCCCTTACGGAATTCTTCGATTCCCTCCTCAATTTAATAAAACGCAAACAGAATTGAGAGCCAGCTTTGAAATAAGGTTGATGTTGAACTTCTTGGAAGGAGACCATATAAATGAATGAATGAATATGAATATGAAACTTGCCAGAATTAAAAAAAGCTGACAGAAATGAGTTAACTGAACCCCAATAGTTTCCTTTTAAAGTGGTGTTTAAATGAATCCTGCATTCAGCAAAGCTTAATCACTAACCCTGGCTCTCTTGTTATGGCCGTTCAGCTGCTAAGTGGCGTCCGGTTCTTGGCTGCCCATGGACCACAGCACGCCAGGCCGCCCCCTGACCTCCTCTGCCCCCCTGGAGTTTCCCCAAACTCGCGCTCATGGCGTCGATGACCCTACCTACGCACCCCTCCTCTGCCGCCCCTTCTCTCCCTTTGCCTTCCTCCTTTCCCAAGGCCAGCGTCTTCTCCAGGGAGCCCCCTCTTCTCAGAGTATTGGGGCCCCGGGCGCTCTCTCAGGCGCTGCTTTCTCTTGCAGCTCCACTTGAGCCTTTCCTTGGGCTCCGGCAGCGACGCCTCCGAGTCCGGCCAGGGCGACATGATCGCCATCCACTCTATCAATCTGCTCCTGAAGAGCATCGGGGCCACCCTGACCGATGTGGACGACCTCATCTTCAAGTAAGGGGCTTCGGGGTTCATCTCAGGCGGCTCCCGGGAGTGGACGCAGCCGGGGACCCCCAGGGGACCTGCTCCATTGCTCCCGTCCGGCGGGGCTGAACAGACCTGGACGCCTGCACTTCCTGGGCTCTGTGCTGCTCCTCTCGGTCCAGATTTGGAGCGGCACAAAAAGCCCCATTTGATATAAATAAGGATTAAAACATCCATACGCAACAACCCCACCAGAATTACAGCTACCCTTCCAAGGCAGGAGATAACAAACTCCATTTAAGCCAAATCCCAAACCCCAAGAGGGATTTAAATTTCGTGATGTATTTCCACAAAGCCAGGCGGTAATAGCTCTTCTAAAACACAGCCGTGAAGATCTCCGGCAGGAGTTTGGTCACTGCCGATGGCTTTCCCTGCCGGGAAGGCCTGGGAAGGACAGGCAGGGATGTCCCAGAGACCCCCTCAGCCACCAGCCTCTGGTCCCCCTTCAGACAGGCCTTCGAGGGGGGCGTTTTGCGGGCTGATGGCGTCCCATTTCCTTGCCGTCACGTGTGTCGATTCCTGGAAATGCCAACCTGGGCTGGCTGAGCAGGGAAAGGACCCCCACAAGCATCACCCTTAAGGGGCCAGGGAGGTCGAGTGAAGCCTCTTGTCTGTGTCTGCTCCCTGGGTGGCTTGTCGGCTCGGCTGGGACTCAGTAGGACGGCGGGGTAAGATAAGCTCCCTCCACAAGGTCGTCCTATAGAGTAGATTCTGTAAGATTCCTTAAATACAAAGGACAGTAGATTACTAAGCAATGGATAACCATTATTCGTTTATCTGCTGCTTTCAGGCTTGCTTTCTTCGAAATCAAGTATCAGTTTTACAAAAGAAACGAATTGCTGTGGAGGGTCATCGGCCATTACAGAGGGCAAGTAAGTCGTCCCCGTCAGCTTCTCTCCTGGGGAAGGGCTGCTGCTTTTGACCCCCTCCTCCTCATCCTCCCCTCCATAATTTCGCATGCTCGTTTGTGTTTCTTTTAAGTTCCTGAAGCAGATGTACATCCTTGTGCTGGGGCTGGATGTCCTGGGCAACCCCTTCGGCTTAATCCGAGGCCTTTCGGAGGGGGTGGAGGCCCTCTTCTACGAGCCCTTCCAGGTACGACCCCAGAGCATTGGGGGGGGGGCGTATTTTTGACAGAAGCCCTGAAGACGAATAAACCCCCCGGGGGGGAGGGGGATCACCCTGAAATCTTGGCTCTCCTTCATGGCTTCCTTCAGGGCTGCTGCCAGTTGTGCGATAAGACTCAGGATGTGGCGTCAGCCTGAAGGCTGCTCTCCTCCTTGGGCTTCTCCATGGGGAGAAAGGAGCGTGGGCTGGCAGCCACGTAGCTCTAAGGAACCCTTTTCAAGGGTTCATCTGCCATCCGAGCCGGGTGCGGGACGCGCACTGAAGGCTTAGCCTTGCTCTCAAAGCCCGCTCGGGGTCTCCTCTCCGCAGGGAGCTGTCCAGGGACCCGAGGAGTTTGCGGAGGGGGTTGTGATTGGCGTGAGGAGCCTTCTTGGCCACACGGTCGGTAGGTGGGGCACCTTCGGTGGGTGGGGCAGCTCCCTTGCGCCGCTCCCCGCCTGCATCCCTAAACTCCCCTTGGCTCGCAGGGGGCGCGGCCGGCGTGGTGTCCCGCATCACTGGCTCCGTGGGGAAAGGCCTGGCGGCCATCACCATGGACAAGGAGTTCCAGCAGAAGAGACGGGAGGAGATGGGGCGCCAGCCGAAGGACTTCGGGGACAGCCTGGCCAAAGGCGGCAAGGGCTTTCTGAGGGTAGGGTGTTTTGAGATGCTCCTGGGGATTCTGGGGCTTTTTCTTCCCCTTCTGTATCACATCAGCTCCACCTCCACCCCGTGCTACGTTGGTTGTGTTTGGGGTCTGTTTCATTTTCTCCTTGCTAGTGAGTAAAAAATAAATAAAAAATAGGCAGCCTACCAAAACAACAGAAATAGAACTATTAATCACATGCAGTAACATTGTGTTTTGATATCGGTTTCAAGTGTTGAGTGTTTCCTGGACAATTTGGGGACAAGACGTGCTCTCCCTTGGTGTCCTTCGTGCGTGCGTGGGTGAGGGTGGAGGGGGAAGGTGGGGGAGGCGCTTCCCCAGAGAGCCAGCAGGGGATCCCCGTGGAGCTTTGGCCTTCAGGGGTCCAAGTGCCTCCCTCTCGGGAGCAGCAGGGGACAGCGGGGAGGGTGCAGGGATGCAGGACGCAGTTAGGAGTTTTGACACTACGGCATTGGCTCCTTTTTCCCGGGGACCAGGGTGCTCGAAACATGTCAGAAACGTGAAGCCGGGTTGGAATTCCTGGGCCTCCTTTGGCTGCCTCTGCCCAGCCAGACAGTGACCCAGAGGGCCTCCTGGCACCGGAGCCTGGCACGAGTGGCAGCCGGTCCTTGAAAGGCTGGATCATCTCCTGCCACGCAGGGCTCTGAGGCTCCTGCCCGCTGGGGTTAGGCCTGGCCAGGTCGGCTGGATTCCTGCTGAGGAATTCCTAGCAGGGATACCCGCCCTTCTCCTAACTAACATGACAAGCTAGTTTCCCAAGTTACTGTTCTTCGTGAAAAGTGGATTACAGTCTTGTTTTTTTACAGACTGGGCCATGTGTCTTGGCAGGCTTTATTACCAGAATTTCTGGCTCTGATGAATTGTCTTCAGATGAAAATTTGAGAAGGCTGAACCTGTTTTAGCCCCGAACTCAAAAAGTGGAGGGTTGGGGGGAAATGAACGGGAAGCTTTGCCATTCTAACCCACAGCTCCATCTCTTCCCCCCCGCCCCTTGCTTTCTTTAAGGGAGTTGTTGGCGGAGTAACTGGGATAGTCACAAAACCTGTAGAAGGTAAGTGAAGTTGGAGTCAAGTCCATTCTCAGAGGAATGTTACAGGGGAGGCCAGGGCCTCTGGCGGATGGCCTGGAAGCCTTTGGGGGCAGGGGGGCCGCCTGCGGTCAGGAAAGCCCACCCTCTTGTTCTCGGCCTCGGTCCCGACAGGTGCCAAGAAGGAGGGTGCGGCCGGCTTCTTCAAGGGCATCGGCAAGGGGCTGGTCGGAGTGGTGGCCCGCCCAACCGGGGGCATCATTGACATGGCCAGCAGCACGTTCCAGGGGATCCAGAGGTGAGCCCAGCCGCCGCCTGGGGGGGATTTCCCGGCCTCCCTTTCCGGGGGGAGGCCGAGGCAGCCTGGCTCAGAAATCGGCCCGTGGGAACGGGTCTCGGGTGGGGAGAAGGAGAACGCGGATGCACACGGGAGCCCCGTGTCTCCTCCTCGGTTGCATGCATTGGGCCTTTCGGTGCAGAGCGGCAGCCCGTCTCCTGCTGCTCCCTGGAAGCGTTTCTGGAACGGAGCCCCTCGGGAAGAGTCCAAAGGAAGGGACGCCCCCCACCTCCCCCTCACTAGCAGGGGCCGCCCTTCCCTCTCTCCCCACAGGGTGGCCGAGTCCACCGAAGACGTCTCCAGCCTGCGCCCCCCTCGCCTCATTCGCGAAGACGGGATCATCCGGCCCTACGACCGAGGAGAAGCCGATGGCTGTGACCTGTTTGAGGTACGGCCTTCCGACGTAGCTGCCTCCGTGGGGGCGTGCGTGCGGGGGTAGCTGCAAGCCCTTCTCTTGCTTTTGCGGGCGTCGGCTGCTGGAACGGCCCTTTCCCCTCTCGCTGTGGGGTCTCCGAAGTGCCCCCCGCGCCCCTTTCTAACGCCTTCTTCTTTCTCCCTTTCTCCCTCCATGCATGCCCACTCCCGGCTGGGCCCACGGAAACACCCGCTTCTCTCTTCCTGACTCACTTAACCGTCTTTATCTGCCTTGGTTTGGTTTAAACGCAAAAGGCTTAATTCCGGGGCGTCCCCTGGCCGGGTGTCGCCGCCCGGAGCCTCCGCAGATCGCTCATGCTCGCTTTCGAGGGCCTTCCTTTCGGAAGTCAGGGCAAACGCTTCTTGATGCTGAGCACAGGGAGCTGCTAGGAAAGGCTGGGTGGGAGGGCGAGATCGGAGGGGAGGCCAGGAGAGGGAGGGCCTCCCTGGGGGAAGAGACCCTGCTTCCTAACTGGTTTGCAACTGGGACCAAAGACATTTTTGTGAGAGTTAATGCACAACATCGTCTTACGATACGCAGAGAGGAGGGCAGCGGCCTCTGGCCAAGGGTCTCAGCAGGAAACCCCTGGTTATGGCTCTTCGGAGCAGCCCCCACTGCCCCCACAGAGCAGCCGAGGGACAGCAATGGCCCCCCCCTCCTCTTGCGTGGGGCTGCTTCCCCTCCCCTCCCCTTTCTCAACAAGGCTTTTCTCCCACGCCCCCAAATAAAGCAGAGTTCTTGGACATATTCCCCACTTCATATTGGTGTTCAATTTGTAATGTTGCAGAAATGTGTACATAATGCTATGAACTGGTGAATTAAAAATTTGGTTTTTCGTACCTAAACTTGTGAGAACCTTTTTTTGGGGGGAAGGCGGGTGCCCTGCGCTCTCTGCTGGCTCGGGACTGAAGGTGTTTATTTCTTTCTCTGTCTTCGCTGCATCTCAGACGGGGCTCCGTTAGCGGCACCTTTGGGGAGGGAGGTCAGTCCAGGACAAGCCAGTCGGGCCTCGTGTGAGCGTTTAAACACGGCAGCTCTGATCTAATCCGAAGCCTTTTTAACTTCCTCTGCAGAACTCCCACATCAAGAAGCTGGAGGCCGAGAGTTTCCAGCACTTTTGTCCTGTCCAAGGAAGGGGAAAGGCCTACATTGTGGTCACCAGCAGGTATGGCCAGGCCAGCAAATCGGAAGGAGTCCCCCTGCCCCCCGCTCATCCTGGAGTTTAACCATCCAGGGAGCCTAACTCTGAAAGATGCTGCCCCAACGCCTTCTCTCACGGTTGCCTTATCGAAGGAGGTGGCAGGTGCTTTGGCTCTGCAAAGAGAGGAGCTTATGGGAGCTTATGTTGATAGTAGTGGAAGGACGCCTGGAAATTCTTGGGGTTGCGCTTTGCAGTTAAGCTCAGCCTCCCCACAAGTAGAACTGGGGCTCTCTTGGTGGGTGGGTGGGGGTGTTTGCATGTTTGTTCTTTAGTGGAACAGAGGTGGTTTCATTCAAGTTCACATGCTTTGGTCTCGGACCCGTAGTGGGTGGATTCTTCTGGAAGGGGTCCTAAAATACCTTTCGGCCACTCTAGGAGAGTCATCTTAATGAAAGAGGTGGAGATCCTGGGTCACATGACCACAGACTGGGATTACTTATATGAAGATTTTACACGAACCCCCAGGACAGAGGAGAACCTGCTGCAAATCTTCGTTAAGGTAAGAGAGGCTGATCTTGGCATCCTAAGTTTGACCAATGCATAACAGCCCTTCAGGGCCCGGAGCTCAATCCGACTTTGTTCTGAGACCACAGGCCGTCCTTATCAGTGGAAGGCATTGCTGGAAAAACAGGGTCCTTTAGGCCCTAATCAATGTCTCCAAACTATTGGAAGACTCTCTGGGCAAAAGCGACCGAGGAGTTAACTTTGGAGGTGAAATCAGGCAGAAGTACCGGTTCTGGTTCATTTTCTGACCCATAGTTGACTATTTTGAGTGTTTTGTGCCGTTTCTAACAGGACAGAGGGATACTGCCATTCCCCAAAAAGGAGAGTTCGGGACAAGAATTAATGAAGAGGGTCCAACTGCCGGACGCGGCTGCCGCGAAGGTACGGCTCCCCTGACGCGTTCAGCTGAGGCAGAAGCGGACGCTGACCGTCCTGGCAGCGCCGGGTCTAGGAAAGGTCGTTTCACAACTTTCCGGGCGACATTTGTGCGTTGCGGTCTTGCCCCAGGCGAGGACATCAAGGCCCCGCTTGGTCTGCAGCCTTTCTAGGGAAGTTTCCAGGGGAATCCGTGTTTTCTACCCTTCAGACTGAAGATGCGTTTTTGTTTAATTAGAAGAGGAGGAGAAAAACGCCCTTCCTGGTGCGCGAGGGGTGACCCTGGCCTCCCCGGGTCCCTATCCTGGCCACCTCCGACAGTTCCTTAGCCACGCTGGACCATGCGCCTCGAGTCTGAGAGGGAGACTGGCAGAGGCACTTCCTCGGATCTCAGGTCGCCCTCGAGTTGCAACCACAGTGGATCCTGCCCATCACAGTTGCAGCTGGCGATGGTCATAAAATGGGCTACGGGCACGGTTTTGCAGAACACCGGGCATAAATGCCAGCTTTCAGCAAAACCAACCTGAAACGTGGTTGAGTCCCTGCAGAGGGCCATAAACGTGGCCCGGTTGCCGAGCGGGTCATGGGATCCCGGGGGGAAGGGAGCATTCCAAGCATTGGATTGGCAGATCCTCCCTGGGGGGGCTCTGTTGGCGCTTTGAGCAGTCGCCCAGGCCACAGGTGACCCTTCCCGGGTCCTCTCCATGCCCACCCCGATTGTGCCAGCGCTGGGTTGAAGGTGGCCGCGGGCAGCCCAGAGCCGGGTGCTTCCATCTTTGCGGGAAAAGGCGGCTCACTTTTGCCCAGGAAAGGGCTCTAATCGCTGCCTTCTGCCGCTTTGCAGAGAATGTGCCAGGCCATCGAGGCGGCAGGAGCCAGCCGGCACCAGCAGACCCTGGTGAAGCAAGCCTCCCTGAAGAGAAGCACCTCCAGGACGTGACTGGGACCCGGGGGCCCCCGCTCAGCCCCTCCTTGGGGGGCAGTCAGGGCGGGGCCTCAGCCTGCCTCTCCCTCGATTTCAGTCGGTTGTGGGCTTTTAGGAAACCTTGACAATCAAGACCCCCCCAAAAAACGCCCGAGATTCCTCCTGCTTTAAATCCCCCTTTAACAAATCAATCAAAATCCATTTCTGCTGCCTTCGACGGGGGAGGAGAGGTTTTGGTGAGCCTCCCGTCAGGTCTGCTCAGGGGGAGGTTTTTTAAATGCAGAAGACTCGCTGCTCCTTCCGTCCAGGGACCCAGGGAGGACGGCCACGCCCTTGTAATCAGGGACAGGCCTTCTTTCCCCACGCTGGTCAGCAAATAATTATGTTCATTACCCTTACTTAGATTGATGCGATACAGAAATGAATGTCCAGCTTGGAACATAAATTCTCTTTGACACGTGCTGCACATTTCCAGCAGATTCTCTGGGGACAATCGATACAGAAAAACACCTGGGCTTAAAAGAGCTCACTGCATCTGGCACCACCGCCCTCAACTCCAACCGACACTGAGCTCCCTTATCTCTCCTCCAGAGGATTGTAGGTTGGGGTTCAGGGACGCCCGGGGGCTTGCCGGGGATCAGGCCCTGGGTGGCTCAACTCTCTGAGAAGGACTCCCCCATCTGTACTATTCCTGCCAAAGTCCTCTTCGGAGGCAACGTAGTAAATCGTGTGGGCTGCAAGCATTTCTGCTCAGCATTCAGCATTTCCTAGGCCCAATTATTTGTTTTGGGGGGGATGCTCTCTCTTTGCACCCTTGTTTTAGGTAGCACCTTCATACTCGCCACATGCTAGACCTGGTTGATGACACTATTAGCTACGTTTGTAGTCTCAGCACATCCAATATACACCCCAGAATAATCCTTCAGTGCCAAAGAGTTTGCAACAGAGAAGAGACGGATTTATACACCAGCAGTTACAGTCGGACTACGGTGGAGTCACTGCCTCAAGACACAAGAGCACAAACTGTTGTTTATGAAACAGCAGGATCAACACCTAAGCAATATTAGGCTCTAATTTAGAACTGAAAGCAAGGCAGAAACTGTGACGGTCCGGTCAGAGTTAGCAGGTGGTAGACCTCTTCCAACTTACCTCCTTCACTCAGGGAGTTTGGCTGTTGGTCACATAAAATGTACTATTTTCTGTGTTTACTTTTGTTACGTATATTATATGCTGCCAAATAAAAATATTTTATATGCGACTCTTTCTGTGATGCCATGGAAGAGCCTCTGTTGTGCTGCCCAATTCACCCCACCTGCAAAGGTTGAGTCGTCAGTCAAGCTCTCTGAAATGGGCTTTGCTTGCTTTCCACAAGGGGGCAGCATCCCCCTATTTCTACTTCAGCCTTTCAGCTAAGAGCAAGTTGCACAAAGCCACAAGGCCTGTGAGTAGGAGTTACAAAACTTTACTTCTTGTGACTGCACACCCATGTATCTGTGTCTGGCTAAAGACGGGAAGGAAAAAAACTAGAAACCTTGGGGGGGAAACAGCCCCCCCATATTTTCCAAATGGCTTTGGAACAAAAAGGGAAAACCTTATTTTTCCTCCAAATTTCCCTGTTTGTTTTTTTTCCAGGCTTTCTCTAGAAAAGCAGTTGATAACTTCAGAAAATACGGCGCACTTGGCACCGACAGGTCACAGCTGTTTGGTTTTATTCTCGGACTTTTGTTTACCAATTTAAAGGCTGCAAAATAAGGCACGGTGCATCACTGAATCAGGCTTGGAAGCTGTACAAACATTTTAAGGAAGGAAGGAATGGAAAAGTCATGGGGGTAATGGAGCTAGATTTCATTTTTATAAAATAAAACTCATCTGATGAAACTGAGCAGGGATAAAGGGATAGAATCTGTAAACCTGGCAAGCAAATGAAAAGTAAATAAATCCCAGCATCTCTTTTGACTTGTAACTAACTTTAGGAATAATTTCAGAGGGACGGGCACACTGTAGCCATTGGCCATGCTGGCCGGCTAAATTGCCTCGTCTGCATGCCGGCTGTTCTCCACTATTAAAGGAAAAGCCAGCTCTGCCAGGGGTGCCTCCGAAAGGCCGGCAGGGATGCGGTTCGAGGCACTGGCTGCTCTTTGAGGAACAGGTTCCTTGGAACCAGCCAGCCACAGCTGTCCTCGCCCAGAGGGCTGCAGAAACCGGGTGGCCCCACTGGAGACACCTGAGCCATTGTGCCCCTGGCCCTGGACGAGAAGGCCCCGCGCGGTGTGCAAACGGCGCTGGAGTGCTTGGTAGGAGTGCGCTAATCTCTGAGCCGCTCTTCCTTCGCAGAAACTCTTCCCGAAGACCTCCTCGCACCTGAAACGTTCATAAATATGCAGAGGAAGTGGCGTGAGACCGCGGGGTCTCGAAAAACGAGTCTGCATGCTGGTGCAGCAGCCTGGAGACCCTCCGTGCATTTTCATCAGGTGCAGAAATAGATTTTTACTTCATATGAAATGCAAAGTACCAGGGAACCACTTAGGCAGCATTTGGTATGTTTGCATTGCCATGCAGCCCGAGTGCGCTGCCGGGGGGAAAGGGCCAAAGGAAGCCGAGGACGATTACCCGTGTTCGTCTGTTAAGAGAGAGGCAACCTTTGATTGGACGGAGCCCCTGCGGGCTTCTTCAGTAATCAATGTATTAGTCTTTGAACTGCCCCAGGATGCTCCAGCACCCGTGTTTTCTTAAGCGGGGGAGGCAGGGGAAAGGGGTCAGGCCGCTGAATATTCATAGCGCCAGCTCCTCTTAGGAAGAAGGCATGCCTTTCCAAGGTGTCCAGGTAGAGACTGCAAGGTAATGAGTTGCCTAATTTATTATGCATGCTTTCTGGCATCCAGGAGCTGCGCTGGATCCTCAAGGTGGAGTCTTTCAGGTCGCTGCTCCTGTGTTTGAAACCGAGGGATGGCGGTGATGCAGCCGGGAGGGAGTTTCCTAAGGAAGGTCGTGCTGGCTGCAGTTGCACGCCTGCAGTTTCACGAAGGGTTCTGGAACTGGAAATACATTTCAAAAAGTTTTTGGCCCCATCATTGTTTAAAATCCAGGGATAGAAATTGCAAGTTCAATGTCAAGATTTTTTACATCCTTCTGAAGAAACTTATGAACAATAATCCCAGGCAGAAGTAATTTTGGGGAGTGTAAGCCAGGCAGGGGGAAGACAGAGGTTGGACCTGTTTGTCTGTCTGTCTATTTGCAAAGTGCATGTAATGCAAAAGGCTGCATTAAATTAAAAACACATTTCTAAAAATGCCTTGTTGCCATGATGGGAACGAAATGCTGGATTAAATAGGTCTTGGTCTGTTGTGTTCTTGAATCACTTGGCCTACAATGTCCAGCACAGAAATTTGGACCTGGATTGTGATCCAAAGTGGGATGTGTACATTTTAGCACGTAGTACCTACTTCAGTATATTTCTAATTTGCTCCCAAAACATCCTTGCAGATGGCTGGGCCAGGTGAAGTGGAAACCTGTTTAACAGTCATTTCATTGCTTGTTTTCCATATCGGTGGCTTCTGAAAACTACCTGTCACCACTGCTTTCCTTCTCCCAACTTCACCCTTCCGTCTCTCGGGGCTGTGATTTACCCTGCCCGCTGGCTATTCCAGAATTTAAAGAAGGAGAATGAGACTTCTCTTCGGTCTGGGCTCTGGGGGGAACAATATTCTTCGGTCGTTTGATAAGCCCCCGGATGGTTCAGGTGAGGCGAGGCTCCCTCTCTCGTCCAAAGCCAAAGACTTGGTGCCGCCTCCCCTCTAACGAGGCAGCCAAGACCTTTGCAATGGCAAGGAGGACGGAGGGGGCCCGGGGGCCTAGCCCTTGCTCTGCCGGGACACCCAGGTTTTAATGACTCATACAGTGGTCTTTCCACCTGTGACACCTTGAGATCCATCTTAATTTTGGGATTCTTCTCAACGAGACAGTGATGAAAGGTCTCTTCCGCAGCTCCAGCGAGTGATCAATGGCAGCTGGCGCTCGGTGCCATTGTTTACCGCACCAACTGGAGGCTCGGGGCAGGTCCGGGAGCGCACGCGGCTCCTGTGGGCCCTCCGTGGCTTTGATCTCCTCCTGCCTCCCAGGCAATACACTTTTATTAGTCCCTTTTGGTGACCCCCCAAAAGATCAATCACGCTCCCAGAGTGCGGACGGCAGATGCTTGTTGTCCCTGCAGTTCGAGAAGATTGGGCTGGAGCGGCTGTGACGGGAGAGGAGGGGTTGGAGTCCTCCTTTTTATTTATTGATGGGCCATTCCTTTCCTTTGTATCGTGGGCCAAACCTCGAAATCTGCCCGGGTGCTTCGGCAATTAAGCGCTGCCTTCCCAGAGAGCCCTTCCTTCCGTGACCACCGAAGCAGATGGTGCTTCCCCCGGGCCAGTTTGAGAGCAGGAAGGCTGAGCGGGGTCCAGGCTGGCTCTCTCGTCGGCCGTCTCCCGAGGCCAGCAACGTTTGGTCCTTTTCTCTTTTTGGACGCTTCCGGTTCTGAGCCTGGGTGGCTTTGTGTAAAAGTAAATCATTTGCAAGCTGTAATTTTTCAAATGTGTCAAATGAAATTCCAGACAAGTCGCTTTCCTTTTGTTGAGAAGGCAGGAGGAGCAGCGTAATATTTGGCAAAAAGTCTCTCTTTTCTTGAAAAGGGCCGCTTTAGCTTCACCAAACTTGCTGTTAATACGTCGCCTCTGCCCCCGTGTTTGGCCTGCCAGCCTTTTTCTTGACTTTGCAACGTTGGAAGTGACTTCTGAGCCGCGTTGCCTCCTTGCCTGCTGGCACCGCAAGTAAATCTTTCCAGTTTGGGACTTTGTGCAGCTGTCGGGAGAGAGGAATGCCCAATGTAAGCTCTCTGAGCTGAAGAACAGTTCAGTTAAGCTTCTTATGTGAATTTCTTCCCTAGAAGAAAGGCTGCTTTCTGGGTACTTATTTTTAAATTTCTCCTCCATACGGAGAATTGCCTGGGAAATGTGATGGGTTGGCAGTTTCAGGGCTGCGAGCTGTCCATTAATCCAGAGAAGAGAGTTTAATAAACTGCAGATCCTCTTTGAAGTTGGTTGTCTCCTCCAGACCTGAGGGTTCAGCTGGAAACAGGGCCACCTCTGCCTCCCCTCCATGGTGGGCAAATTGCCTTTGCTGGCGGAGGGTAGAAGGTGGGGGGATCGGTGCCCACTTTGAGCTGAAGTGGAGGGCTTTTCCTTTCAGTGTTTTCCCCTTGAGAAGGCCCAACCCAGGGAGCCTTTGGGGAAATCTGCCTGACCATTTTTTTTACAGTAATTTCTCAAGAACGGGCTCAGAATTCAGGGCTGAATGCAAAACCTTCGTATCCTCCAAAGTTCCAGGGCAGAACTCCTTCGCCCGTTTAAATGAAGAAAAGAATTTGGGGGCCGGGGGGGGGGGCGAAATATTAGCCAAACTGTTAAGATAACGTGACAACGGCTTAAAAGATCATCAGGTAAATAACCTTAAAATGGAACCTGGTGAGTAAACAGTTTGTGATCTTTAAGCACAACGTCCTACTTCAAAATATGCTGCAAAAGTTTTCCCCCTGAAGAGCAGCATCAGCATTTCCGAGCGCCCCCGGCTTTGCCTTCAGCTAGAGATTATTCACTTACTGACATTTATCCTACAAGTGATTCAAACCTGTCATCCGTCCAAAGTTGCTCCCAAACTGTGAAGTTAGCAAAGGAAGCCGAGCTTTGTGAGCGGGGACGAAAATGGGGGCCGCTCGTGCCGCGGCGGAGAGAATCGGCTTCCCGTCCTCTTGGAAGGGGCCTCGTAGCCACGGCCTTCGTTCCGTGGGTCAGATGAAGTTGGATCCTTGGAAGGACACGGACCGTGGGTCGCCCGCTGGCAGCCACGGTGGGCCAGAGCAGGAGCTGCTGGAAGGCCCCAACGTCAGTGGCCCTCTGGCTAAGGCTGGGGCTTCCCAATCCTGGCAACTTTAAGACGGGTGGACTTCGACTCCCAGAATTCCCCCGCCAGCCATGGAAAAGTTGAGCTCTGGGGCTGCGGTGGTGGAGGGCCTGGTGCCCCAAGACTGATGGAAATATTAGGCTGGGGCTGCATCGGACAGGGCTGCCATTATACTGGAGCGGTGACTTTCCCAGGCCAACTAGCTCAGAAGCAGCTTGATGATTCCGTCGGGCAAAGGCTCTTTGCTTCTTCTCACGATTCCTACTCAAGGCCCACGTGAGGGCAGTTGGGGCATCTTCGCGGTGAGTGACGGCGTGTGCAGAGGCCTTTGGCACCGGCTCCCGCTACCTGGGACAACACCAAAGCTGGCTGGAGTGGAGTGGAACCGCCTGGACCCAAGAAAGGCAGCAAAGGAATGCTGTGAATGACAGTGGAATTAGGAGCAGGTCAAGAGACGGCCATTAGCTCTCCGTTTTGGTGGCCTCCGGTCAGCAGTCTCTCATCGGCATCTCAGACGGGTCCCGAGAAGCCCTTCCGAGGGTGGCCACGTGTGATGGACGCACACTTTCGAACAGGAACGCAGACGGGGTTATTTCTGCCTGAACTTGGTTTCACCTTCATCCCTCGCTCAGGGGCTGCCTGCACTTGGGGAAGCTGCCATCCCATGGCTGGAGGGGACAAAGTCCTCTGGTCGGCAGATGGCCTTGTGGCGGCTCTTTCCAACCTGCCTCAGCTGACCGTCTCATCCCAGTAGGACCAGCTGTTCTGCTCACTTTGGGCCGCAACACCCGATTGCTTCTCCTTCTCCTCCTTCCTTGCGGCCAAACACAAAGCCCTATTTTTCCGAGCGGCCCTATGGTCCCATCCACCTGTGCTTGCCTCGAGCGACGTGTAACCTCATGCCAGGTTTTCTTCACTTTAGGTAGCTATAATTGCATCAAGGTTTGCAACCTGTTGACAGAAGAGCTGAACAGGTGTTTCTTCGGTGTCTCCGGACCGTTCCTCTGTGTGAAGAGAGGAAGCCAACATCTATCTCTGCAGACCTTTCTAAACCACTATAGCTGGAAGGAGTTGTCAGAACAGATCTTTGTTTCACACATAAGCGGAGAGGAAGCGCAAAGGAGCACCCGATCGATCAGAATGTTCCTACTCCCTTTTGCTGATAAAAGTCACCATTTGTGGGTGAGGTTGGGTTGGCTGTATCTCTGTTAGGCACTGACCAGCCCTAATCACAGCTGGGAACGTCAGGAAACAGTGAAGGGTAGTTCTTTGGGGGTCCTTTATGCATCCTAACGTCTCATGCCAGAAGAAATCTTCCTCTTCCAGAAAAACAGTGGGGCCGAGAGTCCTTTCCCAGCGCCCGATCCGGAGGGCTGAGCTTCCAAATTTCTGGAGCGTGTGAACTGAGGACGGCAAGCAGCGAAAAGGTCCTCAGCAAAGCAGGCAGGAGGCTCTGGAGCAAAATGATAAAGCTGAGTAATTTCATTAAGAACAGTTGTATTTACTGGGAGCCACAGATGGTGCCGTTTAGCTTATGGCCAATTTGTTAAGTTAAAACGAATATAAAGAAAGGCAGGAAAGTATTCCAAGCTGAGAGGTGGTTAAAAATTTAAACGGGGACCAGATGGCTGAAGAAGGATCGTTCGTCCAAATTTGGTGAGGAGTAGCCTGCCCGATTGGAGAGGTGTTTATGTCGGAGCCCTTGGAGGTGCCAGGCCTCCTTCGGGTCCAGCAGGGAATCCCCAAGTCTCGTCCGTCTGTCTGTCTGTTTTTTAAAAAGGGCAAATCCTGCAGGCTGGCGAAGTGGGAAGGCTCTGCGCTGCTGCTTTAGTCACTTGGCCTTGGATGACTAGCAGGAAGAGCCAAATTAGACCTAAACGTTGTTTTCCAGAGGTTTTTGCTGTCATGAAGGCATCACGTTTCTATTTCAGCATATATTTTTTCAGCCTGCAAGCTCTTGGCCAATTCCCAGATCAGGCAATGTGGTTTTATTATCTTTAACAATGATGCAGCTCAAGCAATCGTAAAATCACCATTCAATGTTCTGTAACCACTGCTGTAGGACATTTTGGGATGACAATAAATTATGCTGTGTCTTGTCGTAGTTTCTTCTAAGGAAAGAGGTCTGGGATTCCACTGGAGGGTTCTGAAAGGCTGGATGAATGGAAGGGTTTCCTCTGGAGCTGAAAGAAACTGGTCCAGAGAAGGTCCAGCGCAAAAGGTCCAAAGCTACTACATGAGGAAGATGAAGAACCTGCTCACTTCTTCCAAGACATGAGGCCAACATTTCAGTGGGTGGAAGTTGCTTCTGCTTGAAATGTGCAGCTCAATTCAAGGTCACTGTGAAAACATCTCAGTAAACGCTCATAAAATTCCTTTTATGCTACCAACTCTAGCGTCTCATGCAGCACAAAAACTCTTTCAGTTATCCTGAACTCCTGTAAGAACTTGTGTTGGCCAAGTTGAGTTTGTCCCTAGTAGAAGACCCTTCCACAACGGGTCCCTTTCCCCTGGTTTCCAACCTGACCTCGGAATATTCCTTCTAATCCTTCTTTTCCTTTGGCAAGAAGATTTCACACACACACACACACACACACACACACACACCCACACACACACACACTTTAATCTTTATAGCAATCTTGGGAGGTAGATTGGGGTTAAAAGGGGCCGATTTCAGATCTTCCTTTCCCCAAGTCAAGTTCTGTTCAGCCAAATGCAGATAAAAATGTCTCTTCAATATTTTTCTCACAGCCAACACTGATAAGTCTGTTTGTAGATCCCCAGGGAAGGAATTCCAATGGTATATTTCAAAGAGAATATATAAATACTGATTTAAGACTTAAATTATTATTAGAATTTTCTGGCAGTTCATATGCTTCCTTCCAGAAATTTATTTCTTCTATTAAGGAGAGAGGAACCACCGCTTAAAAAATGTATTATAGAGGAGGGTTTTTTGTTCCAGCATGAATGTAGCTCACATCTAAACCGTTCTTCCTACTGGTGTGTTCTATGCATATAATATGAAAATGGAGGATTTATTTATATTTTGGTTTTAACCACCCAAGAGAGAAAGGCTGGTATTGAATTCAGTGGCGTGGCTGGAAAGACAATGGAGGGGAAAACTCCTTTAGGCCATAATGTGTAGTTAATATTTCAAATTAATTCAGTTGATTATGCATCAACCAATAGGTCAAACTCAGCTTTAGGTGCCATAATTTATGGTACAGCATTTTGCCTGAAGCAGAATGAAAGCCCTGAAGCAGCATGCTGAATTATTACACCAACACAATACAGAAAACATCCTGGAAATGCATGGTCAGTTTCCTACCATTTCTTCCAAGTCCAAGAACCAGTTGGGTGGACAACATTGAAAATCGTCCATCCTTTGGATTAGCAGCAAGGGAGGCTACCTGAGAAGGTTTGAAATGGTGGAGGCCCACCTCTTGCGATGGGTAGAAGAGTTGACCAAGCAGGAAAGTACAGTTTCTGTTGATCCCTCCAGAGGCTGGAGAAGCAACGGAGGATCCCAGAGAGATGGATTTCTCATTGCACGGAGGACTAATTCCTCCAGGGCTACAACAGATCCCATGTTACCTCCAAGGGTTCTTGTAGCCACAGAACAAGAGTAGGAGAGAGCTAGGCCTCCATTTCCCACTTCTGTACTGCCTGCCCGAAGGGATCTGCTAGCCAGCATGAAGAGCAAAACGCTGGGTTGAGATGGTCTGCAGAGCTCTTCTGAAGTCCTGGTGTGCTTAAGGGATGGCAGGAGAGACTGCTGGACACAAGGAAGGAAACCCTATCTATCTAGGACTTTTGGTCTTGAAGACCCCATGTTACGTTTGAGTGAGGGGCAGTAGGACTTCAACGATCGGTTTCAGGAGAAGAACAAGACCTCCCTCCGCAGAAGATAGGCAGCCCAGATTCGTCCATCTGCCATGTGATTGCATGGAAGGTCAGGGCAAGATGGGCCTTGGTGTGATCCCACAGAACTTCTCTTACAACCTTATGAAAGTAATGAAGATGGCCTCTTGATTGTTTTAGCGATTCTAACAAATGATTATGAAATTATCTGAGCATTCTGAAGCATAATAAAAACGTTGGCGTTAATAATAATAGAAAAAATTTGTATCCATTACAGCAGCAGGGAAGGCTGTGAAACCTAACTTTGTACATGATTTGTGCAGAGAATGGAGATGCGACTTGTTCGTGTGCTTCTTGAAAACGCTGCGTCTTCCCTGGTGGTATAATTCACTCTGTAATTGTGGGTCCTCCTCCCCCTTTCCTGTTACAAAACAGGAATACTTTATTGAAGAAATAATTCACTCCAGATTATCCTGCCTGCTCTACTAAAAATTTCAGTCCTTGTGATGTCAAATAACATCTAATCTCTGGCAAGAGTCTGTGATTTAGATGAGAATCTGGAGGCCTCTTGGGCTGTTAGTACGTTACATACATGATTAAGAAATAATAGGGGCAAATTCCAAAGACAGGACAGCCGACGTAACAAGGGGACATTGATTGTCAGGGAGAAAGAAATTACATTTTCCCCTCTTTTAGCTGCACAGCAGGTTCTCAGACCTGCCCGGCAAGCCTTCTGCACAAATTTAGGTGCGCAAGCCTGACAGGCCTTCACATCTGGAAAACTAGATAATAACAACAATTCCATTCAGGTAGAAGGAATGAAAATTACACTTTTGGTCTCGATGCCAGGTAGAAGCTTTAGATGTTGAGACAGAAATTTGACTTTGCATGAATTGACGAGTTGAAGAGCGAAGGGGAGACGGGTTGGGCGGATGGGAACGGTAGGCCAACTCTTACGTCAGAGGTAGAGCCGGGGTTCTTCAACCAGGTTTGGAGGCTTGTGAGGCCGATGGCACGAGAGCTGGTCTTGGAGGAAGATGCTGAGCTGTATGGCGCACTTGATGGTTGCAACATTTGCAAATTGTTAGTTCGACTCTCGGTGCGTTTTCTCTGAAGTTAGTTTCTTTGGAAGTTCCTCTCAGGAAAATGTGTTTTTGTTTGCAGCTTCAACCGATGTTGTTTGTTCTGGCCAGGTGTGTTTTAATGAAGATGCTGATGCATCGAAGGTTCTAAAATGCCACCAGAAAAGAATTGACCCACTTCTTTGATAGATGACTCGGTCTAGTTTATTTTTCTCCTTACTTCACATGCTTAAAAAAAAAGAGAGAAGCAATGGAAGGACTGGCTATCAGGCAGAGACAATAGCTTTGCCTCAACACACATTGAGAGCTTCGCTTTCAAGGGCTGCAGGCAGGGCTGAAGGACGCAGGGAGGAACATTTGGCTCTCTGGGTATCTCTCAACATCTCAAGTCCCAGAGGCTGATCCTGATCCATGGAGGAGAAGGCCTTGGGGGCCAGGAGATCCCTGAACTCTGTTGTCCACATGCCAAGAGAAAGAGTGGACCCTTAAATCTGACGAATCTGAACTCAGCCTAGGGAGGCAACAAACCTTTGTGATATCTTGAAGCCTACTGTGGTACAAGTTGCCACCCTAAATTTGGCTTGAAGTTCCATGGTCTACTCGGGGGTCTTTAGCAGAGGGAAGGAAATTCTAGATGGTTCACAGGCGACGGAGGCTCTTTAATCTTCTCTTAGTTCTGCATCGTTGACCATATCAGTTCCTGAGCAGACGATGAAGATCTTCGCTGCCTTCCTTATTTGCACCCCCCACCCCCGCGGTGTCTCCACCAGCCTCGCCCTCGATGGCAAGCACCGTAGTTTTTCTCTGGGAAGCCTGAAGGCTATCAGAAATTCTAGGGAGACACTCAAGGTAACCTTCAGCTTAGCACATCCCCAAGCTGCTCACCAACATTGGTGTGTGCGTGTGTGTACCTTTTCAACTTCAAAATATCGCCAAGCTTTAGAGCACTAATTTGAAAGGAAGGCATCAGAACAGACAGCAGTTCGACTTGAATTGAAGAATAAAATTGTAGGATAAAACAAAGACTGTCAGGGCAGCATAAAATCCCCCTCCTTCCTAAAATATCTATCTTCCTTCCTTCCTTCCTTCCTTCCTTCCTTCCTTCCTTCCTTCCTTCCTTCCTTCCTTCCTTCCTTCCT
>JANHGC010005273.1:55426-68397 GCA_027560395.1 Boaedon fuliginosus | reverse complement strand
TCCCTCTCTCTTCATTCCTGTCTCAAGCCTTTCCCTTCTTCTCTCCTCTCCTGTTTTAAGCACTTTTCAGCTTTAGCAGTAACTGAGATTCCTGTACAGACTCTGATTTTGCCAAACTGCTACGTCTCTTTGAAAATGTATTAGGTGAACGGGCAAAAACAAAATCTTGGAAGAGCAACTGTACTTAAGACGTGCCTTCTTTTCTGATGCTTATTTTGCTTTGTCTCTTGGTTTTTATTTAGCACATTTCAAAGATAATGTACATATGATGCAATTTCATAATCCATTCCACTTCATTCTGCTCCATTCTTCTCCATTTATTCCATTTTTTTGTCTTATAGAATTATTTTATTTTAAGGATACCTCTCCAAACTTGTATACATTAATTATAACTATTTACAGGGAATGGTGAGTTGATGATGTTTATTTAGCATTTATCTTAACTTCATATGTTCTAGAATAAAGAATTTTATAGCACCCTGATTTCTTAACTTATTGCCCAGCTCTGCTTAAACCTTGGCAAATATTAATTTTATATTATTTTTTCATGGAAATCTATTTTATTACAGCTCTTAATATCATCAAACAATGTAGAAAGTATTGGGTTATAAGCATTCTTTTATACTTTACCTTAATATATCTTTATATATGGAGATTCCAATTTAAAAATAACTCACAAATCATTGGAGGCTAAATTTGGCCTCATTATCTCATTAATAGAAGCTAAATATGATATATCAGAGTGCTTTTTGTCAGTTCATTCAGTTGAAACATCTGTTATCTCAGATTTTAATCTCAGATGCATCTGGGTCTTTTGAAATTTCACCTTTGTTATTGGATTTGATCCTCCTAATGGATGGATGTAAAGCTGTAATTTATTTTTAAGTGAAACAGAGATTTATAGATCCATTATCTCCAAATATAATAAACTTGAATATTTTATCATTTATGTCTTTGAAATAATCTTTGAAAACATTAAATTTGTCTTGATTTTAAAAATGTTGATATTGTCATACCTAACATGGTGCTAGGATGAATCTGTTCAGTTTCTTTTATCTGCATTCAGACAAGTACCTCATAAACTGATGCTGTATGGAGAACGGTTGCAGGAATTGGGTATGTCTAATTTGATTAAAAGAAGGACCAGGGGTGACATGGTAGCAGTGGTCCAATATCTCAGGGGCTGCCACAAAGAAGAGGGACTCAAGCTATTCTCCAAAGCACCCGAAGGCAGGACAAGAAGCAATGGGTGGAAACTAATCAAGGAGAGAAAGAACCAACCTAGAACTAAGGAGACATTTCCTGACAGTTAGAGCAATTAATCAGTGGACCGACTTGCCTTCAGAAATTGTGGGTGTTCCTACATTGGAGGTTTTTAAGATTGGATAATCATTTATCTGAAATGGTATTGGGTCTCCTGCTTGAGCAGGTGATTAGACTAAAAGATCTCCAAGGTCCCTTCCAATTCTGTTATTCTGTTACTCTGTTATTCTGTTAAATGTTTGAAAATCTTCACCCAAAGGATAAGATACAGTCTATGCATCAAACTCACTATAGCCTTCATGGAATCTCTTCATGGAATCTCTTGAAAAGTGAAGATTATCTCCCTTTCCTGATATCCAACTCCTCTGGCTAAATTATTCCATATTCTTCTATGCTTGGAATAAGGGACTGCCTCTTTCCCTGTGCATGAGAAAGCATAAATGACCTGTTGCATTGGATTGTCTAAGTATTCAAGCCAAAGAGTTTGACCAGACTAAACAACAGCCTGCTCTACAAGAATTAGTGAAAGAGCTTCACTAGTCTGAGTTTTAGCTTGCACTCTGCACATCTGAGAACACATAGGTGCAAGCTTAATCTGTTGACTCCGAGCCTGAGCTAAGCAAGGTCCTGAGCCAGCAACGTATGAGCAATTAAGAAAAGGAAAGGAAGGAAGGAAATTCGCCGAGCTGGTATTATAGACCGTAAAAGAAACTTCAAGTTGAGTGACTTTTTGTTAAGTTGGGGTTCTATTTGCTTTAAATCCCTTAGTCAGCTGAATAGACTGAAACCTGATCTCCCTTGTATTATTTTGGAATGAGCATTTTTCCTATCTAAAAAGTAAGCTTTTGTGTTGTATCAGAAATTGCCCATGTGTGTAATTGGTGGCAAAGAACATGGATAGAAGCTGGGAAGTGGTAGGCTCAATACACTGAGAACAGGGGGTTCCCCCATGTATCCCAGTAGACAGTCTAGTCCATTTGTTAACCATTCAGTCTCTTCCCACTTCTTAGCTTTTCTGAGTAGAGAAGACACATTCATTAAAAACGAATAACGTGCTTCCGAGCAGCTACCTATGTTTTGAGTATCCCCTCTTTCTAGTGTTGGAAGAAATATCCATCTGGTTCAGTTCCAAGTGGGGAGAAAGACACTGGATACATGGAGGCTGATTGGAAAGATGGTTTATTGATGGACAGAGTTTGAGGTCCTGGGTGAGGTGGTGGTGAGAGAGAGAGAGCGGTATTTATATCTTCTCTTGGGCCTTGCCCATGGGCTTCCTGTTCCTGTGCAAGAAATGTATTCTATTGGCTGTAGTAAGACTCCCATGGGCCATACAGGGGTCATAGCTGAGGTTGTCTAAGCTCCCAGGCTTGGTTGGAGCTTGCTGGGTGATGATGTAATGAAGAGGCTTGTGTTCTGAAAGGGTGTTGTGCAATTCTTATTGTGTCTTAATGGTTTTGCCCTGGTTTGGATCTTGAGTGAGAGCTAATCCCATCACCCTGAGACTGAATGTCTTTTGTCTTGTAGATAGGCTGGCCCAATCCTGCTGGGGCTATTAACAAAAATGGGAGCTACTTTCCAAGAGCATATTTCTCCTTTAGGGAAATACAATATTCTGCCTTTTTTAATATTTCTCAAAATACTTCATTCTTCTAGGATGGGTGGGTGCTAATTTTCTACACTAGTTATCTGCAAGGGGAGTTTTAAATTGATAAAACTTTTAAGATAGCCTTCCACAACCTAGTATTTTTACAAAGTGCTGTACTACAATTTCAAGTACCCACAGATAATAGCTGGGGGTGGAAAATATTACAATTCACTCTACCTGGAAGGTGTCAGTATTAGAAGTATTATATTGCTATAGTGTAGCCATTTTCCTATTACTTCTAAACTGCCACTATTCCAGCATGGGAATTAGAGGGAAGTTTGTAATAGTGAGTAGAAAGTTAGTCATAACAAATAGTTGACTGAAGTCAAGGTCGTTGGATTTTGCAGCTGGAGAAAAAAGAATGGGTGCCAAGTGCAGGCGTGTAATTGGACAATGTGATATATGATGTTAGGATGGAGGCGTTGGGTTTAAGATTCTTTTGGGGGAAGGAATAAAGTAATGGTTAGTTTCGGAATTCCTTCGGATGTGCCAACATGATTTCTCCAATAAAAATTTTCCTTGGATAGACTCTGTCTCTGAGTAGTAACAATGATGGGGAAGTTTCCTTGGAACACTGACAGAAGGTACATAATAAGAGAAACTGATTATTTATAGTGTGTGTCATAAAACATGCACATATACATGCTTACTCTGGCTGTAATGCAAAATATATCTCATACCAGTTATGACATCAATTTATGTCCAAAACTATATTTGTTAACTTTTGAGAACATCAGAATTATAAACTGAGCCAGGTTTCACATTTAATTGTATTCACAGTATTTAACTGGGAGCATGCCTCATGAAGATTACTTCACAATAAGGAGGAAAGAAAAATTAAAAATAAAAAAGGTCAGCTTTTCTGAAACAGCACCCTAGTCTTTAAAGTAGATGAGAACACTAAAAATAAGGGAGCCTTTCACTAATACAAAGCTAGAAGCTGAACACCCCTAACACAGGGATGGGATCCAGCTGGTTTGGACCGGTTCAGGTGAACTGGATGTTAATTTTACATCTGATTTGCCGAACCAGTAGTTGCAACAACAAGCTGGTCCCAACCACCTCACCCCGCCCCTCCCAGGAGTCTCCATGTGGCCCATTTTGGATGCCAGGTAAGTGCAGAGCATGGGCCGAGGCTCTGGGAGAGTGAAAAATGAGCCTCCCAGAAGTTCCAGAAGTCCGGAAACGGGCCCATTTCTGGCCTCCAGAGGGCCTCCAGAGCCCAGGGGAAGCCATTTTCACCCTCCCAAAGCTCAAGGGAAGCCTCCGGAGCCCAGGGAAGATAAAAACACCCCTCCCCCTGCCCTGGTACAGGAGGCTGACTAGGCCACACCCACCATGGCCACACCCACCCAGCAACCAGACAGAGAACTGATTGATGAAATTTTTGAGCCCCACCCCTGTGAATAAGAAATGGATTTGCAGCCTGAGGTAAAAACCCAGGGGTCAGCATGCTCAATAAGTGGAAAGACAGATTTCTGTATATCTCTGTTGAAAGCTCTGTTAGTAGATTTACTGCTGCCCTTTAGGGTGCAAAAAAGAATCCCTGATGGTCAGGTCCAAAAAGATATTTCTGTTGGACAACATGACGGACAGATACTAAGCAGAGAAGACAATACAAGGCTGGAAGTAGCAAGGATTTAATTTGATTTAAGTTAGGTGACCATTTGTAGGATGCTAGGATGGATGAGGAGGAATAGATTTTCACTATATGGCAATCTGGTAATCCACATTGTATAAATGTCAGTCCCACCATTATAAATTTAAGGCCATTACCTAGATTACATTGTGATCAAAGGATCCAGGGTATTGTATACAGTATGTAAAGAGAAGGATCTAAATAACTACATGTCTCCCTTCTGTGCATTTAATTATAAAATGCAGATTTCCTGTAAAGATTTTGGAGATGCTCTTTTGTAACTTGCAATGGCATTAAGTTAACCTGCTTGGTGCAATCTTTATTAACATGCCTGCAAGGTGTTTTTAATAGGTAGTCTACTGTCAACCCAGCTTGTTAAATGTTACTGCTTTTGTTAAACCGCATTGAAATGCAGATAAGCAAACATTCACATTTTAAGATTGGAGAGGGGGACAAAATGTATTTCATTATTTGTGAGCCACATAAAATATCATCTGCTTAGACTTACTTATAGCAGCGGGGGTGGGGTGGATCTGCAGAATGCTAGTAGAACAATGCTTTTTCATTTAAGGAGTATTTTATGGCAACTCCTGTTAATCTTTTGAAAATGTTTGGAGAATATTAAAGTATGTGCATGATAGAAAAATGTGTCATTGTGTTTTGAAATGAAAAATACTATTATGTGGGATTTGCAGATAACAAACCCTGCTGTGTGGAATATACTATATCAGTAAACATAACTGTCTTTGTAATTAGTAAGGAAGATATCAATCAAATGATTCTTAGGTCATGGCTATGGAAAATCACACAATGGTTGTGATTTTGTCTTGTGTCAGAAATATTCAACATGACCATGGGAGTATTATGTTCCCTCCACCTTCCTAATGACATAAGAAGATAAGATGGGCCAAATGTTCATCTAATCCAGCTTCCAGATATCTCTCAGAAGTACATAAGCCCTCTCTTCTTCATTTGCTCTACTGACAAGTATTTAGAAGCATCTCATAGTATTATACTCTGGAAATGGCATATATTTATGAGAGCATAATGAAACAGCACATGCTATGATCATTTATAATCTTATATAAATGCTGATTCATTATGTTCCCTTAAATATATGCCATTTCCAGGATTAATAATTCATATTGATTTATTGATTCAACAAATAAAGAAAAAAATATATCTGGAGAACAACTAGATATAGACCATTACATATACTTGGCCAATAGATCTCAGTGGGAGGTAATAAGAGAAAGGAAACTGAACAGGGTGTTATATGTGGTTTATTATTTATTCATTTATTTTATTACATTTTTATGCCTCCCAACTCCCGAAGGACTCTGGGCAGCTTACAATAGAGATAGCAATAGCACTCAGATGTTATACACTGCTTATCAGAGCTTTACAACACTCCCCAAGCAGTTACAGAGTCAGCATATTACACCCAAACAATCTGGACTCTCATTCTACCAACCTTTAGAAGGATGGAAGGATGAGTCAACCTTGAGCCTGGTGAGATTCGATCTGACAACATGCTGAACAAGTCAGCAGAGATAGGCTGCAGTGCTGTATTTAACCACTGTGTCACCAAGGTTCCTGGTTGGCAGGCATTTGGCAAGCTAAGTATAATTTTCAAGAACAACCACCCCCTATGCCTGGTAAGTTTTCAATCAGTCTATGCTATGCCAGGATGCTAACCTCACAATCGATACAAAGCTATGAATGGCACAAAGAGCCATGGAAAGATACATCAGCATCACAAGATAGAAAGACCTGCAGATGGATTAGAGAACAAACAAAAGGATATGATATCATGAAGAGAATAAAAGAATTGAATCGGAAATGAGCTGGTCACATAGCAAAAAGAACTGATGGCAGGTGGATCAAGGCAGTCATAGAATGGATCCCACTTGATAAAAAGCATCTACGAAAGAGACTCAAAACACGATGGATCCATATCAGCAAGTACTGCAGGGCCAATTGGCAAAAGAAAGCTGAGGACCGTATTGGTTGGAAACATGCAGAAGAGGCCTTCATCCTATTGTAGATAGACAATGGCTAAAATGGTAATTTAAGTGGTCATTTGCAAGTCGATTCATCTCACACTTCAACAGCAAACTGCCCCACAGATTCACTACTAACAGAGATTCAGAGGTATGTGACAAAATTCATCCACCAAAGTTTCACTCCAGTCATGATTTTTCAGCACTAGGTGACACCTTGGGACCAAGTATTGGACCCATCTACCCCAAACTTGCCAAGGCTGGATCTGTCTAAAGGTCGGGATACAATTCCTCATTATTCCCCAACTAGGAGGCTGCTCAAGTCAGTTATTTAGAGCAGATTCTCTAACCTTTAGGCAAAATGTAATTTTTTTTTTATTTTTTTTTTGTAAAATGTTTTACCTGGAGCAATCACGAATTGCATCTATGCTGTTCTATTGACAATGTATGTACTCGGTTATCAAGCTGTGGGCTGAAGTTCTGTTGAATGGTAGAATTGTCTCTTTTCTGTATGGTTGGTGAGAATGTTTGTATCATTATTCGTCTTACAAATCTAGTCTTCGTGAACCTAAGGGACAAGACAGCTTCAAAATAAGACGGATTCTTGCAAAGACTTCCATTTAATCCTGTAGTGCCACCCGACATTGCCTAAGGAAGTCAACAGAGAGCATTTGTTTCCCAGTACAGGATGCCTGGGGGTGAGTTAATCCATTCCCCCAGATTATCATTTTGGAGGGTGGGGGAGTGAGCAGGAGGAAAAAAGCAGAAATAGAGGTAATCATAAGTTACCCAACTAGTTACCTTTGATCTAACACAATGAACAATCTGCAGAGTGATTGCAAGACTGGCATCAGTTGCCCGTTCATGGGAAAATGAAAGGCAACAATGGCAGAATATTTGCGAAACAAATAGTTCCCCATCGTGGTAGTAGCGTCTTTTGTATTGCATCCATCTCTTCAGCAACTTTGGATAGCAAATTGTCATCCAGCTTCCAACAAATAGCAGCCTTTAAATGGAGGAAAGAGGGGGGGGGAACCTCCTGATTTGCTTCCAAGCAACTTGCTGTAAAATTGCAAGCCGTCCAACGCTATTCACTCAATTCTAAAGAGCAAAACAAAAAGAGCAATTAAAGTCATAGATCTTGAGTTTGTTTGTCCTGCGAGTCATAGTGGCTCACAGTTGCTTCTGTATAACAAGATTGTCATGCCAGGGAAAATCCATGAGAGACCCTTGGGGGCAAAGAAAAATATGATTCTGTATGCACAAAGCCAGTTTTCAAGTTCACCCACCCACCCGTGAAGCACACAAAAACACACTAATAAAAAAGTTTTTCTTCTTTTCTTTAAAAAGCTTTTGGGCTTAGTCCTGACCTACAGGCTATCAAATAGTATGGCTTGGAAGACAAATGAAAGATTAAAACTAGAGAAAACAGATTTACCTTTTTAGCCTGGAGTTATTTTACTCTTCCTATTATATACCTCTCCTCGGTGTGCCCAGCTATCTGCTTTTTTGCACGCTTACTCTTGGCAGCAGAAGTGAGACTCAATGCCAGCCCAGGAACTGAGTGAGGAGAGGGATGGGCAAAGCGTGACATTCTTCTGAGGTCATCATTTTTGAAGCCACTTTTCCAATCTGTGAGCCTGTGGAAACATCAACTTTTTTAGTCTCGTCTGGGATTTTTGCAGATGTTGAATACCCCATTTCGGGGAAGAACACACCCTTGATCAGGGAAGAGAGGCGGGGTATAAATCAAATAAATAAATACATTTCTAAATATTGCAGTGGTATCTTAAATTTCAGAAAAAGCAGGAGGAAGGGCTAAACATGAAGATAGGGATGATTATTGCATTTATCTCCTATATTATCCCTAACTAAATGGGAGTGTATATAGGTAATCCTCAATTTATTCAATTTACATCAGGGATCAAGGTTACAAGAGCATTGGAAAAAGTGACTTATGACCAGTCCTCACACTTGTGACTGTCACAGCATCCTCACAGTCATGTGATCAAAATTCACATGTTTGGCAAACGCCATGTATTTATGAAGGTTGCAACATCCCTTCATAAATACATGGTCATGTAAACACCCTTTGTAACATTCCCAGCCAGCTTCTGACAAGCAAGGTCAATGGGAGAGTCCAGATTCAGTTAACAACCATGTGATTCGCTTAATAACTGCCTGCAGCGATTTCCTTAACAAGTCTGGTAGAAAGGGTCATAAAATTGGGCACGGTTCACTTAACAACTTATTTGCTTAGCTATGGGAATGTTGGTCCAAATTGTGGTCATAAATTGAAAATTACAGGTAGTCCTTGACTTACAACAGTTCACTTAGTGACCATTCAAAGTTACAACTGCACTGGAAAAAGAGACTTATGACTGTTTTACACTTACAACCACTGCAGCATCCCCACGCTCACTGGATCAAAATTCAGGTGCTTGGCAACTGGTTCATACTTCTGACCGCTGCTGTGTTTCAGGGTCATGTGATCCCCTTCCGCGACCTTCTGACCTGCAAAGTCAGTGGGGAAGCTGTTCTGACCCAGCCTTCATGAGACCCACTGAACAGCCTACTCACGAGAAGAAACCCCTTTTTTATTAAGAAAGGCAGGAATACACTGACAAAGCTCCAGGTCACACATCCTTAGGTGATTCACAAGCTTCAGCAGTCTCTTGAGTTCCCCGCAGGGAGCCTCAATTAGTACTTCAATCCCAGCACAAAGAGTCCTGACCAACCTGGGTAGTGGCAAGGAAACCCTGGCAAGGAATCTGCCAGAGATAATTCTTCTGTTGTCTCCAACAACCCCTCCTCCTTATATCCCAGCCAGGGAGGGGCTTGTTAATGTCTCCTTTTCCTGGATAGCTGGCCCTCAGTCCTACTTTGCTCTTCTCTCCGCACATCTCTGCCATAGGTGCATCTGGTACAGCTTCCAGCTTTTCGTCCCCCTTGCTCAACTCAGGCCTCGAAAACAGCTGCCTCTCTGCCTGAGCGTGAGTAGATGGGCTCTGCTCTGCTCTGGCTCTGAGACTTCCTGCTCCTCAGAGCCTTCTGCAGGCCCCAATGGTAACCCAGGCAGCCCCTCCATCTCCTTTGACTCATCTGACTCAACCACACCAGAAGGCAGATTCACTTAACAACCATGCTTCTAATTTAACAAATGCAATGATTCACTAAACAACTATGGCAAGAAAAGTCATAAAATGGGACAAACTCATTTAACAAATGTTTCACTTAACAACATAATGTTGTTGGACTCAACTGTGGTCGTAACTCGAGGACTACTTCTATCTGTATATCAATTCTTCCTCCAATAATTTCCTACAATAATCACCCTGTGCAAAAGGATGGGTTGAGAGAAACTCACCTAAGGCCATGCATTGAGCTTCCATGACTGAGGGTAGACTTAAGCCTGGATCTCCTAACTCCCAAACCAACATCTTAACCAAGTATTTTTGGCTGGGAAATTCTGGAAATTGAAGTTCCTAACATTTCAATGTTGCCAAAGGTTGAGACACATTTTCTTAACCTCTACAGTACACTGCCTCTTTTATCACATTGACTGTCCCTGGGATTGGCGGCATATGAGCTAATAAATCAGTTGTGAGGCACGTTCAAGTACATACAATTAGACAAAAGTGACCTTGACATGTTTTTCATAGGATTGGAAACTGCATTTTCACCTTCCAAAGCTGCAGAAACAAGAAGCAGCAGAGGGTACAGGAAGACTTAAATCATTAAATTAAGTAATATTTAGGAATTCAATTGCCCCTCAAATCACTTTTTAACATTAATTAACAGAGTCAAATCCTCTTTCCCCCCATAATCTCATTTTTAAAGGAAAGGTTATCTATAGCAGAAGTCATTAGCAATAGATTTGCCTAAATCCCCAATTATATTATTCATCATCTGGGTAAATTTGAAGGTGATGGTGTTCCATAAAACCAAGATAATCCCTGCTTCTGTTTACTTTTGGCTTTGTGGGACTGATTATGATCCTTCATCTTTCTGAGTTCAGCAAGTGTGGTCTAGTATTAGAATAATTGAAGGAACTGATTCCCTTCCTTACATGTGCTCCAATTTGCTTTGGCAGACTATGCTCTGAGGTGGGCATTTGGGACTATTAATCTGCCTTGGCTCTCATTCTCAGAGCAGCTGGACTTTCATCCTCAACTATCAAACTGCAAGGTATTTTTACTCTATGAAAATATGCAATGCTATATCCATTGTGTTATTATCAGTTCTATATTTGCTTTTATTCCATAATCTCCTCAGATGACTTAGATCTTTTCCCTGTCATGTGGAATTGGGCTACCTGTTGTTGCTGAAAAACAAAGTGCTATGGGCACTTGCTGTGTGTGAAAGCAAAAAAATAAAAATAAATTATGCCAGGGGCACAATGAGGCTTGATTCTCAAGACCATATTCTGATTACAAGAGAAAGTAGAGCTAAAAAGGTGAGGCACCCATTTTAAATCTTCACATGCTCATCCGAAATTAAAAATGGATAGAAAATTTGCCACCTCTAAAGCCCTAACACTTTGTTCTTTCTGTGCATTTTCCACAATCAAAAAAGGTTGCCTGCCTCAGCATTAAATGCTTTGTATTTTGGCCGTTGTATAAATCAGTTATGTTGATTGCCCAGGAGAGAAGAATAGGTCTCTACCCTACAAGAGCCAGCAAGTAGGACCCAACTGCCAATCCAAAATCAGCAGTGATTTTATTGGAGAACTGACTAACTGCTATACGGTAGAGAAACTAATTAAACTGAGGAAAGTGATCAGAGAAATCATAGTTAAGACCTCAACATTCTTAGTGTCGGGGAACTTTATGGTGAGGTTGCCTTAACAGATGCAGCTTTGGGCTTTCATAGTCTCCATGTCATCACACTGATGATTTCAGAACCTCCTCAGAAATAGATCACATTCTCCATCTGGCTTTTGTCAATTTTTTATTGTATTGCTGTACATTGTCTTTAGGGATGAAGGGTATAGCAGCTTGGCTAGATCCTTAGAGAGTCAGTGCCAATCAGAAGATGGATCGTGGATCCAATTCAAATAGTAATTGAGCTAACAAGTCCACAGTTCAACAGTTACAGCAATTTTTTTGTGTGCTGAAGACTCTTGCCTCAATCACAGGCTGAAGAGAACAAATACTTCATTGATTCTCTGGAGACCAGTCTATGGAGAAAATACCAAGCCAGAGAAACTATCTACAAAAGGCCATTTCTATTGTTCCTACGTATCTGGTCCCAGGGTCTATCTCTGCCGGATCCAATACAGAAATCCCAACTAAAAGGACCAGAAAAAAAAACATTGATGAGTTTTTTTGCAAGTTGTCCCTATTCAGAGACAATAGTAATCTATGAAGCATGTTTCTATTGGACAGTGGGCTTTGGTTTTCACAGAATTAGCTAATTCAGATCCATTTCAGGAGATACCATAGAAGTTTATATGTGGTGTTTCTCTGCCCCAGATTCCAAAAGTTGGATTCTTCAGACGCTGAACCTGAGAAAGCTTTTTCTCATCACTCACTTTTTTGAAAACTGGACAGCTTTGTTCTTGGGTCTCCATTTGAAGATAGGTGCTGTGGAATTTGTTAGCACAACAAGAACTTTTCCTTTGAAAGTATGGGAACTAAAAATATAAAAATTAGATCCTGCCAGTTGCATTGGGCTGTTCTTTGATTTGTCAGAAGTGTTGAGTTTCTTTATTTTAATCTTCCCCAACTTGTCACCTGCCTTGTGCCTCTCTGAGTGGAATGATAGGAGATTAGTCCAATAGTTCTGCAGGCACCATGTTGGGGAGAAATGGGGAAATTCACACAGATAAAAGCAAAAAGGGGAGAGGTGCTCCTTTTACCTGTCATCTGAGAATACAGGTTGGAGGTTTTCACAAAGAAAAGACAAGAGACAGACAGAGAGAGAGAGAGAGAGAGAAGGCAAAGCAAAAATCAGTTTAAAGCTGTTTTTCTTCCTCTGAATTGAAATTTGGTTCTCAAAAGGTCCATTTGCTGCTCAATTTCCATAATGCAAACAAGGCAAGCAGCAGCCACAAAAATGGGTTTGTTTTTCTTTTTAAAAAAAGGATCATAGGCATTGGAATATCACATTCTTCTCAATTCAGGAATATCTGTAGGGTGTGGAGGGGGGGGAAGTTAAGATGGAGTTGCAACACCACTCTCAAAGTTCCATCCATTTTTTTTTTCTATGTGCAATGGACACAAAAAGCAGGTAGAGCTTCACCAGGAGCCCTGGTGGTGCAGTGGTTGTAATGCAGGCAAACTGCCCACCCACTGGTCTTCAATCTTTACAGGGCTCAAGGTTGATTTATTTATTTATTTATTTATTGGATTTATACCCCGCCTCTCTTCACCTGAAAGGGGACCTCGAGGCGGCAACAAAACACTATAAAATACAGTCC
>JANHGC010005272.1:32462-43688 GCA_027560395.1 Boaedon fuliginosus | reverse complement strand
CACCCAAACGCTATTCTGATCTTTACTTCCTACTGTTCAAGTGCAGCTGATTGGTGCAGCAGCGCAGGTTGCTTTGCCTCAGCTGTTTTTCAGCTGCAGGAAAAGGTGAGCATTCCTCATACCTTTGAATGGAACATGCACTTGCAGCACGCATTTTGCACCCATGCGTGCGTGATGTGAACCGGTTGTTAGACCGGTTGAAACCCATCCCTGTGTATAAATGTTGTCTGAGTAAATATTGGAATTATATTATACACTGAATATGGATTCTTGAGGAAAAACACAGACCAGCATGGCAAAATTGTACAGTAGGAACATTGACCAATATTGTGGCCTGGCACCATACAATACTGTGAAGCAAAAGTGAAGAAACACATAATGAGATGACATAGAAATAAAAAGCTGCCTTTTAGAAAATCAAGAAAATAGTCCATCTAGCTCGTCCACAAGGTTCTGGCTAATCAGCAGTGATCTGGGGAAAATTCCTTGATCTAGGTGCCTTACCATTAAGACTCTTTGAAATGGGCAAACCTATAAATGAACAACTTTTGAATGAACAAATAAACAAACCCATGCTCCTTTGACAATGCACATATCCAGTTTGCCTCTATGCTGAAAAGTCATAAAGACATTCGGTTCAACTAAGAATTGTTGCTATGAAAACTTTCTAGCTAAGGAAACTCGGGTACAGGAATTTTGCCATATTTCTTATAGAAATTAGCACTATAATCTCCTGGACCATGTGCTTGATTCACTGTATTGAGAATCCCTAAGGATTCTTTAAAATTTTAAGGTGCTTATCTAAACATCACTGATGACGTTAGCAATGACTATTAGGATCGACAGCAGCCCAAAATAGCTAAGCATAAAAAATTAAAATTCTTCCTCTGTTAATACGTGTGCTTTTATCTTCACAAAGAGAATGAAACTGAATTATGTTTAATTTGTTCCATTAGCTAGATACTATGATTAAACTTGGGGTCAGTTTGGCATTCCCTTTTCCTTTCCACCCCCACCCCCACTTTTAGCCACTTTCAAGGTCCATTTTATTAATGAATTGAAGTTGAAAGAGGTAAAATCTAACGCTTTTCAAAATTTGCCCTGGTGTTCAGAAGAATTAATGTTTACACATTTATTGCAAAGATGCAAACACCTTGAGAGATAACATTTGTATCTATCTCAAATCTCAGTTCTAACCTGTTACTTCACATTTCTCCAAAATAATAATTGTACAGTGGTACTCATCATTAATTGGTTCCGGGAGGTGGGATTACTACTAAAAATGGTGTGTACCAAACAGGTTTTTCCCATAAGGAATAATATAATGAGTTACAAGGCAGCCAGCACCCACAAGTTTTGCCTTGTGTGTCGAGTACCAAACGAACAATGAGTATCAGGACAAAATTTTCATGTCAAAATGCGTTGAGAAACAAATTTGATGAGTTTCAAACAATTGAGTACCAAGTTACCACAGTATGTTGAATGAATTTGTTGTTTGATGCCAACGTGCCAAAAACATAACAAAAATATACTTGTATGCTTGGAAACAAATACTTTTTAAAAACTGCAATCTTTTGGACTCTCTTTTATTCAGATATACATACAAACACAAAGGCAACAGGAGTTTCATTCATAACAGCAAAACTGGGCAGAGCACATCAAAACAAATACAACCAAAACAGTGAAACAAGAAAGCTTTTAGCGAAAATGGAGACACTCCAAAATATACCAAGTATATAACCCATATCAAGCAATATATATAATAAATAAAACCTTGATCTTTCAGAAGAATGCTGGATAAAATTTAAATAAATGAATAAAAAAACATTTATTTGCTAAACATTTGGGAAAATACAAACAATTAGAATACTTTGGTCAACTTTTCCAAAAAAAATGTGTTGGTTGGAAAATTTAGATTTTTCTCAGGAATAAGATATGATGACCAACATTGTTATATTTGCATTATTCTAGTTAATCCTAGAAACTTAGTTTGTTTTTGTGAGTCTTCTGAAAGCTTTTTGGGGTTGTTCTCATAAAACCTTATTCTCTGGAAATTTGGTTTATCAACAGTTTAGGGTAATAACAGTAATAATACTAATCTTAATTATTCCAATATAAACAAAGAAACTTACCTTCTTTCAGCAACACAGAAGTTGTTCTAGGATCATTTTCAAAGCTCTGTGTTCTAAGTTTTCCTATGTCTGTCTCTGTTTCAGACATCTGTAGAATTGAAAAAAATATCAGCAAATAATTCTGCAATGTTGGACATCTGCCTGCTTTTACTTCCTTGGGACAAATTAGTTGCTGACAAATTGCTTGAGCTTTGTATCTGCCACTGAGTTCTAATTATTGGGGTTTACTGCATGCTGGTTTTCAAAGTTAATTACTACTTTTATGGCTTTATCACTGCACTTTCAAAAGTTGACCAAGACTTACAGAACTAGTTTTATGAGATGTTTGCTAAAGAAATAATGTATTAAAAGTAGATTTTCCATTACTCTACTAATTGGAATGCCCTTTGCATCATCAAGCATATATACTTTGATGGTACAACATCAGTTTGAGTGGAACAAGACTTTGCATTCCTACTCTGAAAGAAAAACTTATAGTTCTTGCATTCAGTAAGCTGTACTTAGGAAGGTGAGTACAGCAATCTTGTCTAAAATGCTTTATTTCAGATGAAAAAGCTCCTCTGATCAGTATCTACATTATGAGATGTTTCTGTCTTGTTATATAACAAGTATTCTTTTTTTTTTACAAAAAAATATCAACATACTGCAAAATATCTTACCCTAAACCAAGATGCTTTTTTATAGCTCTTTATTAATATTACATGTATTCTTCAACAGCAGTGGTATCAATTTTATGTTGAGATGTATTAATAATTCTTATGAGTTTATTGTAGCACAGAGATAAGCTGTGCTTGGGCAGGAGTTTTCCCTGTAGCTATTGAATATGCTTATAAATAGCAATAATGCATCACATTCGAGCGCTCACAAATAAATATCAATAAAAGGTAGTTCAGCAAAAGTGTAACCAAAATATTATTTACTGCCCCTTCAACCCATTCATCTCTCCTAAAGAGAATTGTTGTCCACCAAAAGCATGCGAATTACAGTACCTGGGAGTATTATGTGTACATTAGCTTGCTGAGTAGTATAATATGGATTGCCTCTTGTAATTTGTTTCCACGAAATGATAGGGAAATATATATATATATGAATACATATATATATAAATATACTGGAATATCTTCTAACTGATGTTCATCTTCTCAGGGTTGAGGTAGTTGAAATTTCCATTCCAAGCAAGGGAAACGAAGATTAGGAGATCCAATTAATATAGGTTTAGTTCTTCCTCCACAGTCCCGGATGGTGTACTGTCCAGCATTCCCTCACACTGACAAAACTGAAAGGATGAGTTAGGCGTTCTCCCTTCCACACTGACGTCCTGTGCTGTACAGTGCCAGATTTGACCGGGTGCCAGAAGCAGCCACATTAGTACTAAAATGGTTTTTAAAAAAAAACAGAAAGAAAAGAAATTGACAGCATTTCTTATGGTAATGGCTACAAAGTTGGGTGTTTGACAAAAAGGCTGTGCTGCACAGAAAAAGCACAATCTTCACTTAAAAAAAAATAAATTAAAAATCTGCCTGACAATAATTTTGGATAAAGGAAGAAGGGAAGAGGTGTCATCTGATTTGCTATGCTTAAATCAAGATGGTATCTTCCTTAAGGGAAAAGGTTCAAAACAAAGAAAATAGCTCAGGTGTGATTCTCCAAGAAATGAAAGTCTCCCTTTCATGTCTCTCACTCATAGGAATGGGAATCTCATGGGAATGGGAACCTGACCAGGGAAATGAGGCAGGGTATAAATCTAATAAAAGTAAATAAAAAAAATAAAAAATAGATCTCATGGACTTTTTGAGAAATATGTTACCCTTCCATATTTTATATATATATAAGAAACTACCTCATTCCTTACATCCTTCCTGCCTGATGTGGTGCTCCAGAATGGCAGACATATTCCTGGATTTTCTCCTGAAGTACTCCTGAAGTACTAAAATACACAGAATTTCCCATCTCTAACTTTGAGCTAAGGTTACATGGCATTGATTCACATGTCTTCATTGTATTCTGTGGCTAGATAAACCTGTAGTTGGCTAGAAGCTGAAGCCACTGGCATATCTCAAGAACCCTGAGCAGAAGTACATTAATAAGTCATACCCTTCAGGTTTGCATGATCTCTGAACATATCTGAATAAATTCTGCCTGTTTATTCAAAAGTGGGACTTCCCTGTTCACAGAAATGCAGAAGAGAAATGGGAGGAAGAAGTGATGGTTCTTGCTAAAATAGAAGTGGAAACTATCCATTGAAAAGTGAATTCAATGGTACAGTATCTTCCTGCACTGTTTACAAAAACCTTGCCAGCATTTGTCATTCAATATTGTAATCCAAGATTACAAGTGGGATTGTGGTGTGAAAAGAAGTGATGACAGCAACAAGGTGGTAGGTCTACCCCTTAATGGGACCAAACTAAAATTCCATCAAAGCCACTTTTGGTAACCCCTACTCTTGCGCTTAATAAATGATGGGAAAGGAGGCAGAGAAGATATGAGGAATTTATGAGGTAAGAGGAATTTATAGAGAACTAGCTGACAACCTGATGTTGCCCGGGTATTTATTTATCCCAATCCTGTATTAGAAAGGAATGGCAATGTGACACATACAAATCCATCTTATATATATAAAAAGGTAAAGGTTCCCCTCGCACCTACGTGGTAGTTGTTCCTGACTCTAGAGGGCAGTACTCATCTCCATTTCAAAGCCGAAGAGCCACCACTGTCCGAAGATGTCTCCATGGTCATGTGGCCAACATGACTAAATGCTGAAGGCGCACGGAATGCTGTTACCTTCCCACCAAAGGTGGCCCCTATTTTTCTACTTGCACTTCTACATGCTTTTGAACTGCTAGGTTGGCAGAAGTTGGGACAAGTAACGGGAGCTCATTCCATTACGTGGCACTAGGGATTCGAACCACCGAACTGCCAAACTTTCTGATCGACAAGCTCAGCGTCTTAGCCGCTGAGCCACCATGTCCCTTTTGGAAAACATAGTTGAATGGGTTTGACACCCTGTACGGTCCACCAAAAACTTGTGATATGCATGAGAGCATTTCTGGATCTGTCTGTGTATACATAGACATAGAGAGTCACAGAACCTCCCCATCCCCCAAAAAATCTTCTAAACTTTTTTTTACAGCATTGTTGTTGTTAGTTGCAAAGTCGTGTCCGACCCATCATGACCCTATGGAGAATGTTCCTCCAGGCCTTCCTGTCCTCTACCATCCCCTGGAGTTCATTTAAGCTCATGCCGACTACTTCAGTGACTCCATCCAGCCACCTCATTCTCTGTCGTCCACTTCTTCTTTTGCCTTCAATCACTCCCAGCATTAGGCTCTTCTCTAGTGAGTCCTTCCTTCTCATGAGGTGGACAAAGCATACATGGCAAAAATATTGAAAACAATGTGTTTTTATGTTAATAACCAACTGAGTAGGATTCTTTCTATTAAGTTGCTGGTGAATTTAGGATTGAAAATGAGAGGATGAAAATTCAGCTGGAAGGGACCTGACCTTAACAAGGCAGAGTTCCAAATGTATTTGGCTTCCTTCCTTGTAAATCATGCAAGAGCTCGATTTTTGTAAAGCTGTGGTGGAGCAGTGGTTAAAATGCAGTATTGCAGGCTAACTCAGCAGGCAGTTCCAGGGGTTCAATCCTCACCAACTCAAGGTAGCCTTCCATCCTTCTGAGGTCAGTAAAATAAGGACCCAGATTGTTGGGGGCAATTTGATGACTCTTTAAACCATTTAGAGAATGCTGCAAAACACTATGAAGCAGTATATAAGTCTAACTGCTATTGCTATTGTACATAATAAAATTATTTCTTTCTAGTTAGAGTAATTTTCATTGTTTCACAAACTGATGCTCCCAATTTATATCTCTGTCTCTTTGTCTCTCTGTCTCTCTTTCTTTCCATCTCTCTCTCTCTCTCTCTCTTTCTCTCTCTCCTCTCTCTCTCTCTCTCTCTCTTCTGGTCTCCTCTGTTCTCTGACACTTTCATTGCTTTGGTACATTGAATTATTAGTTATATTCAATCTGTTTAGCCTTGCAACTTCTTCTCACTCAACTGATGGTAGAGTAAATGCATCTCCTATCATATTGAAGGAAAATGCCAGTTCTTCTTTGTAAAGGGGAATTCCAGAACGATTCACTTATAGAATGAATTCAATGGTATCTTTCTGCAATATTTACAAAATCTTATCCAGTAATTGTCACCCAATATAGTAATCCAAGATCTATGTACTTATGTTTGTCCAATAAATAATAATATATTCCTTTTTGTTATGACAGCAGCTTCTTCCGCTCTCCCATCATATGTCATTCTCGCTTCCAGTGAAAAAAGTTTTTTTATTGTACGAGTGTGTGTGTGTGTGAGAATTAAAAAAAAAAAACCCTAATGGATAACCTACCATCTCTAGTTAATAGTAAATTGCATGTGTGGCAAACAGATTAGAGTCGCTGAATTTAAAATATTTCATATAATTTTGGACAATTAATGCCAAGCAAGTCTATCTACCCCATTTCCATATTAATACATGTGCCTACAAGATTCATGCATATGTATTCTTTTTCTTGTTCCTCGCTGGTCCAATAAGGACAACCATTCATGTGAGTTAGAGGCCGACATTTGAGCCAAGTTAACTAATAACTTGATATTAAGCACACTTTCCAATAATTTGGTGGGTCTAAACGTGTTTACATTGAAGGATAATTTATTGATCCAGGATTCTTTTGCAGACAGTTCAGATGTCAGGACAAGATCAGATCCCTAGTTGCCAATGGATGAAAAGAAGAAATTCAGATATCATGTTAACCAATATTATTACAAGTTCAACATGTAAAGGTGCTAGTATGCATGCCCTTTTTCCTCCAAAAGATAAAGCAGACTATTTCAGGGGGCAGAATTTCAAAACCCAGGTGAAGAAAAAGACTGGTATCTCAAGGGTTCAGTCAACACATTTTAAAGCACTGAAGGAAGGATTCGGTTAGATGTCCTACTTAATGCTAGTAAAGTATTGTGGGCTGGTTAATTTTGCCTTCCTTGTACTGGATGGCTTCAGATGTGTGAATCATCGAGAGGTTTTTTCCCCCCCACATAACCCTTTTTTTGTGTAATACAATTGTTCTTGTTGCTGTTGTGTCTTGTTCTTATGGCTTATGGGAATATGTAGGCACCTAACCAGGGCCTAAACTTCTATTTCATTAAAATAAGTTTATTATTTTCATAGTAAATTTGGTACAAGAATTAACCAGACTTTTGGCCTGTAGCATCACAGTGGTTTGTGCAAAGGTCATGGATGAGTGTCCTATTGAGTCAATGACCCTGAAGAGGAATTATTCAGCGGACAGATAACAAAACTCTGTCACAATATTTTCTGGGAAAGTATGATGAAAATCATTACTCACTGTAGTAAAAGAATATGGATCCTGGAATTACAGTATTTTTTAAGCATTATGTAGATTGTAGGAACTTTCTAAGGAGTAGAAAGGATGATAGTTCATGTTATTTAATTGTTGCCCTTTCATCTTAAAGTCCTAAATTAATCCTTATGTGATTTTTTTGCATCCTTCCCTTTTCCATACAATCTTTATTTCTTTAAATGCTTAGGACTCTCAATTTCTTTGGCTGAGAGCCTAGTCATTAGTGCATTTTGTTCCATGGCAATAAAGAGCTTTTTTTTTTCTTTACAAAATCTCTACATGTTTTGGTTCTTCCTAAGGGTGGGCATTTTCCCACAAGGTGGACCAACTTAGTTATCATCAATCAAACTCTTTAAAAAAAATCCTTCCTCTGCTCTCCTTCCCATTTTTTTCCTAGACTGGTTTAAAGAATCAAGCTAACAGACTCTTTAAGCTACTTTACAATGCTTAAAAATATAGATGGAATATCTGAAAGATGCATTTTTACATATTTGCTTAGCTTGCTTAAATGTCTTTGAATAATTGATGGGAATTCAGAGTTGAACCATATTGATGATGGGTTTGGTGTGAGGGAAAAAAAGCTGTCTTGGAAAGCTTTCCAGAGAATTACTTTTCAGTATCTGATTAATTTCCAAAGAAGGAACAACACTCTCTTTTTGAATCAATGATTTAGCAGAAAATTATATTTTCCAAGTTATTCCCTAGAGCTATCACTATTCCAGGTTCCGTTATTGAAATGAAGGAGGAGAGATAACTTATAGTAACTTTGCAATGCAGTACAATGATCCCTCCTAAGAAGTAGGACAGTCTGAGAGTAGGTTAATTTCACAAAGATTGCATAGGCGATGACCAGGCTGAATCCAAAGGAAGGGTCAAACATGCCATCAGTCTCAAATCCCTTCATGGCCACAAGAGATCTAAGCCACCCCAGTCCATTGACTCTTACCTACCGCCTATTTGTTTTGACCGTTAGTAGTTCAGATTCTTGTACAGGGTATGTATAATCATATGAACTGCCTGGACTTCCTGATTTTCCCATGCTTGACATATTGGAAGAAAAGAAGAATTGGAGGCTGGGTCCTTTCCTTTTATGGAAATTGTGTCTGTCCTATCAGTAACATGTTGGACATTAAAATGGTATTGTGGATTACCTATTTATAAAACCATGTTAAGCTAAAGTGTCATTTTCAACTAGCACTGGACTTGGTAAATAAACTCAACAGGTACAAGTAATATTTCATTGTTTTGTCTGCATTTTACTAGCATAAATTGATAAGAGCATAGATGAGAAAACTGAAAAACAATCATACTGAATCAGCACAAAAATCTGTCTAAGCCCAAGGTCTTCAAACTTGCCAAGTTTAAGATTTGTGGGCTTCAACTCCCAGAATTCCCGAGTTAACATGACTGGAGGAGGAATTCTGGGAGTTGAAGTCCACAAGTCTTAATTAAAGCAGTCAATTTTGACCTCCCTGCTGTATATCTTGTCTGAAAGAGACAGGAGCTATCAATCAATCAATCAGAATAGAGCTGAAAGGGACCTTGGAGGTCTTCTAGTCCAACCCCCTCCTCAAGCAGGAGTCTCTATCCCATTTCAGACAAGTGGCTGTCCAGTCTCTTCTTTAAACACCTCCGCCCACAACTTCTGGAGGCAAGATGTTCCCCTGGTTAATTGTCCTCAACTGCTAGGAGGTTCTCTCCTTAATTCCAGGTTGCGTCTCCCTGCGATTGGTTTCCATCCATGGCTTGGTGTGTCTTGCCTTTTGGTACTTGGGAAAATAAGTCGGCCCCCTCTTCTCTGTGGCAGCCCCTCAAATTTTGGAATACAGCTATCATGTCCCCCCCTAGTCCTTCTTCCCCCTAGACTAGCCAAGCCCGGATCTGAGAGATTGGTTGGGCTGAGGATTCCACTAGAGGACCCGGCTCCTTCAGCACAAAAGCCAAATCCTTCGGTTTGAATCTTAAAATCCAACCCCAAATTGGGTCCTTATTTGCAATTAAAGTGTTTTGGTTGTGTTTCTTTTCCCTCTGGATTACTGGATACTCCTTGTGTTGGGAAAGCTGATGCCCAGGCTTTAGTAATCAGAGAATCCCAGCATGGGGCTAACGAAGCAATGGGGATTATTTGTTTTAGCCCCCTTAGGTAGATTTTGCTGTTGTGGTTGTTGTTTTAAAAACCTTCACTCCCCTGAGGATGTGACTGTAATGCCAGCAAGATTTATGCAGTTATACGTCTCATTTAGAAAGTCGCCTTTATTGTTTTTTTTATAAATAACTCCAGATGATGAACATACTTCATATTCTTTCCTCCTATTTTTCCACAACAGCCCTGTGAGGTGGGATGGGCTGAGAGAGAGAGAGAGACTGGTCCATAGTCAACGTTCATGCCTATGGTGGGACTAGAACTCACCGTCTCCTGGTGATTGGCCCAAAGTCACCCAGCAGGCTTTCATGCCTAAAATGGGACAAGAACCCCCTGTCCGGGTGATTGGCCCAAAGTGCTCCTCTCCGTTGCAAAGCCGAAGAGACAGCGGTGTCCGAAGACGTGGTCAGGTGACCGGCATGACTAAATGCCGAAGGTGCACAGAACATTGTTCCCTTCCTACCAAAAGTGGTCCCTATTTTTCTACGTGCATTTTTTACATGCTTTCGAACGGCTAGGTTGGCAGAAGCTGGGACAAGTCCCGGGAGCTCGCTCCATGACGCGGCGCTAGGGATTCGAACCGCCAAACTGCCGACCTTTCTGATCGACAAACTCAGCGTCTTAGGCACTGAGAGACCGTGCCTCCTATGAAACTACTACAGGCCTGGAAATCCCAGCCCAGAAAAAATAACCCAGTGTAATTTGTCCAGTTTTTAGGCTAACGGGAGTTGCCATAATTGCATTTCACACATTCCATGTAAGGCAACTTCAGATCCAGCCAGGAAGAAATCCATATATGGGAAAGTAGCGTTGATCTTGGCCAACAGTTCGGAAGACAACGCCGGATAGAAGCCAGAAGCAAGGTGGAGAACGGGGTTCCTCCAAACCGGGTGGGACTTCCAACTCCTGTTATTCTCAACCAACGTGACGCCGAGGATCTCGGTCCAACAGGGATATTGTAGAGCTGTTTTAGAGAAAGGACAGTTAAAGGGAATAAACGCTTTGGGAGAACAAAGATCCACCCCCCATCCCCCGTTTACCCTTAAGACGGAGATGTGGATGTGCAATTATTAGAAACCACCAAATGTAACATGTTCTCCAAATGTTCTGCTAAGCCCAGCAAACCCGTTGCAGCATATTCTACAAATAGAGCCTCGGTGTTATTTGGTTCCCCGCTTCCCCGAAAACTAACACACTGGAGAGAATCCAAGAGTGAGGAGTTGAGGTCACACAGGGGGCTTTGTGTGAAGGCAGGGTGGGCAGCGGTGGTAAAGCAAGGGGAAGTCAACAGGGCTGAAAGCAGGAAGTGGGAAGAACCAGGGTATCCTCCCTCTATTTTCAATTTCTAATACTTTCCCCTCCTCATCTTCCCCTATAATATCCCATTTTAACACCTTGCAGGTCAATTTTCCTTCCTTCTTCCCTCCCTCCATCCCTCCCTTTTCTCGTATACCACTTCCCTCCCCTTCCTTCCTTCCTTCCTTCCCTCCCTTCTTCCTTCCTTTTTTTCTTCCTTCCTCCCTTTCTTCCTTCCTCCCTCC
>JANHGC010005272.1:21704-32362 GCA_027560395.1 Boaedon fuliginosus | reverse complement strand
GGCAAAAGAAGAAGAAGGGGACGACAGAGAAGGAGGGGGATGGATGGAGTCCCTGAAGCAGTCGGGGCGAGCTTAAATGGACTCCAGGGGATGGTTGGGCTGAGAGAGAGGGACTGCCCCAAAGACACCCAACTGGGTTTCATGGCTAAAGTGGGACTAGAACCCACGCCCTCCCATTTTCTAGCCTGGTGCCTGAACCACCAGACCACAGCGGGTAGAAGAAAACTTAGATAATTGTGGAAGATTAAGTCCTTCAAAGTTGATGCAACTGCCTGCAATTTTACCTGCATTTTCCCTGCACTTAAGAACCATCAGCCATGACCAGAAAGCGTATCTAACAATTAAAGGCAGGAGTAGGGCTTAGCTTTGAAACTTCTATCTAGTATTCTTTCTCCCGTAGCAATACAAAAAATAAAATAAAATAAAGCAGTGAAAAAAAAATAAATCCCACTTTAACAATGGTGAACTCATGCTCCGTAATTATTTCCATTTCCAAAACTTGTTCCCCCCATAAAAATCTGTCCTCTAGGGGACATTAACATTTTCGTCTCTCCTCGGGCTTATAAAAAAAAACAGCTCCGATCTCTTAGGAAATAAAACCACCCATGACTTCACCGAAGTCAGCCTCAAGCGTCTCCTACCCCAACAACTCACAATGGTTTCACAACGGACAAAAACCATTCGCCAAGTTTTCCGGTGAGACCCGTCTTAAATCAGATTTAAAATTCAAACACCAAGTTCAATGTTTCGGGGACAATGATAACCTTTTTGCTGTTTTGGAAAGATATCTCATGTCTTGGTATGAAGACATTGGTAAGTTTCTCCTGAGGAAGTCCTTGTTCTCTTACGGTTCTGGGAAGTTCATTCTCCAAAATACCAGAGGGCAGGACAAGTAGTAACGGGTGGAAGCTTGTCGAAGACAGACCCAACCTGGAGCTAAGGAGAAATTTCCTGACCGTGAGAACAATTCACCAATGGAACAGCTTGTCTCCAGAAGTGGTGGGTGTTCCATCTCTGGAAGTTTTCAAAGACAGATGGGACAACAACCATTTGACCAGGATGGTATTAAGACAAGGGTCTTCAGACTTGGCAAGTTTAAGAACTTGTGGGCTTCAACTCCCAGAATTCCTGAGCTAACATGACTGGAGGAGGGATTCTGGGAGTTGAAGTCCACAAGTCTTAAGACGAGGGTCTTCAAACTTGACAAGTTTAAGAACTTGTGGGCTTCAACTCCCAGAATTCCTGAGCTAACATGACTGGAGGAGGAATTCTGGGAGTTGAAGTCCACAAGTCTTAAAACTGCCAAGTTTGAAGACCCCTGGTCTAAGCCAATGTAGCTAATAACTGCACTAATAGGCATCAACTATGTAGAGTTTCTGGTAGAAGTCGCACCTGTGCTAGGAATTTTTGGAATAAATTTTTTCAGCTTTTGATGTGCTCAACATTATGTCTGCTTTTATGGAATGGAGTTGCTCTAGTTGCCCACGGCATAGATGTAAAATTGGCCCTTAACGTACTAGAAATCTTAATGGAATCCAATTTATTTTATAAAATCCCAAGGAAAAAAAATATCCCTGTGTTAGTTAACCATATGTCATATGAGCCTTTTTGCAAATCAGTTCTCTGTACATTGGCTCAGAAGAAATTCCCATAGAGTTCATTTACACTGTAGTAAATACTTTATACATGCTTGAGAGAATGAAGGCAAATATACATGTCCCAGGATAATGTTGCAGAATCTAATCAGGGTCAGTCACCGGGACCAGAAGTTTAGTCTTCTGAGGTTTTGGATTGATGCTGAAGTCCCTAGAGAGTTTGTGCTTTGGGTTATTCTGTGTGATATTTATATGGTGTCTGTTGTATGTGGCTGTTTTGATGTTGATTAGGGTTTGATGGCTGGCTATTAAATCACTGGCTGTTGTTTTCTTGTGCTGCCAAGCCCTCACCTCTTAAATACTTGATAAGCTGGTGATAAATCCTGTTGACTAATGAGGGGTCCATTTCCCAGGCTTCGGTCACCTTCTTGGATATATTTGTGCCTGCTCGTCCAACAATGCTTGAGAGAACTTACAGTACTTATACTGCTTTTCATCAGATTTATTTTGGAGTACCAATACATATGAAAACACTTAATCAGTGGATTGATTGAGGGCATTTTTCTCGCTCTACAAATGGCCAAATCAACCTCAAAATACTTCTTTCATACTGGTCATTCATTTGTGGATTAATCCATGTTTTCAGCTGGCATTCCTTCTTGACTCTATCTTTTCTGCTTTACACATGAAATTTTTAGATATTTATTCAGACTGCATTCAGCTTATGTTTCTGTAGCATATCCAATTCTTACTTCCATATAAGAAAGCATACTCTTATTCACACACATTTTCAATTATTTTAATAAACATTAAAACATTTAAAACATTCCTTGCTGCAGATCAGAAATCATCCACCACCTTTCTACTACATATTGGCTTGTCTTTAATAAAGGTTCTACAAAAGATATACCAGTTCTGCTCCTTTGGTTTTCTGCAATCTATGTTTAACGTCTAAAGTCAAACGTTCTCTTTCTACAATTGTTCTATTTTGATTGTAGGGGGTTTGTTTTGTTTTCTTTGTTGTAGTTATTTTGCCTCTCCTCTCCTCTCCTCTCCTCTCCTCTCCTCTCCTCTCCTCTCCTCTCCTCTTTTTTTCTTCCATGTCAGTTTTCCTCCCAAGATATACTCGTGACACCAAAAATAAATAAGTGTTCCTATGCTTCACATTCTCTTATCCCATATTACTTTTTTCCCATTTTCATATTTTTTCTGAACTATTTCATCTATCAAATAATTTGGCTTTTAAATTAATTTCATTTTTATTTCTATGTATGCATAAGCTTAACCATATATTCAGGAGAAGGGAGAATCAAACCATTATCATTCAGTTAACTACCATTTTCATTCTTTCTCGTGTTTCTGAATGGCCTGCTCATTTTTTGAATACTTTCGCTGTGGTTGGAAAATAAAGAGTTCCTTTCCAACTTGGTGACACACCTCTCTAAGACATATTAATGCATACTCTTCAGAACTTCTGTTCCATCTTGGTTAACTAGCTAACAACAGCCATTCAAAAGACTTCGTATGAATGGTCAAGTTGTTTTACTACCAAGAAATACACACACACACACACACACACACACAAAGATATATATGTAAAGATGTACAGTACATATGTGTCAAGTCCAGAGTTTTAATTCTAGGGTTTTTCCTCCTGCCTTTTTGAAACAAAGGACTTTTGGCCACTCTTTTTACTTCCTTGAATCTTGAGGACATTTGTTCCATATTTACATAATAATTGTGCCTGGATTGGCAATCATAGCTGTTTGTCTTGCCAAATTCAGATGTTATATCTGGGAATAACCTTGGTATTTGCTTCATTTAGATTGAAAGGCATGGGTTTATTTCAGGGGTGGGTTTAAAAAAATCCCAGCAATAGGTTCTCTGCCTGGTTGCTGGGTGGCATGGCCATCGTGTGTGTGGCCTGCACCATGGAACAGGGAGGCATTTTCACCCTCCCCAGGCTCCAGGGAAGCCCCTGGAGCCTGGGGAAGGTAAGAACAGCTTCCCCAGTCCCCCAGAAGCTGAAAATTACGTGATTTCTGGGAGGCCCAGTATCTACCCTCCCCAGGCTCCAGGGAAGCCAAGGGAGAGTGAAAACGGCCCTCCCAGAGCCTCCGCGCATGGTCTAAGTAACCTGACAAGTGTAGTAAGCTCACATTCTGTTATAAAACTGATCTAACTCTTCTGTTGATTAAAAAGTAGCACTACACCATTTAAAATAAAACCCAGGAAACATTGCTTAATAAGACTAATAAAGGATATGTCCATTTGTATTCTGAGAAGTGATACAATATTGTATTGCTTAACTTGATTAAGTCTAGAAGCCAAACAATTTTTAGATTTTGCTTCCTTTTCAAAATGTTGTTGCATTTTGCAACATAATAAAAATTTCGCTTCTAAAACTTTAACCAGTTTTATATACTTTTTTTATAGAAAGCACATAATATTTATTTATTTATTACTTCAACTTAAATGTCACTCCATTTCTGAAGACTCAAAATGAATGCTGCACTGGTATTCCATATCAAAGACAGGGAGGCAACCAAGTCTCGGTTAAGATTTAAAAAAATCTATCATTTCCTCTTCCATCTGTTAAGAGAATCTTCCATCTGTTAACAGAATGTATCATTCAACAGGGATAGATTTAAGACGCATTTAAAGAATGTATGTAAATGTTCATCAAATGGAGCAATAACCATCACAGGAGCATGTTTTGAAATCATAATAGCTTTTATTTCACATGCTTTCATTTTAGGTAACCAAGAACGAGTAATCATCTAGAAGTCATCTGTCTTAAAGCATGTCCAGTGTGTGATGAGAGTAAAGTATATACCAGGAAGAATTAATAGATTGCCAAATATCATCTAAATTAAATTCAGATACCTAATCTAGCTAAGCATTTATGATATGTAATCTAGCAAATTACTATAAGAATATAATTTACGTGGTGGGAAGTTAAAATCCAGAAATCCAATGTGACGTAAATCACTTCTAGAAATGCTATGGTCTGTTGGTTTAGCACAAAAGTGTTGAGAATAATTATGTACTTATTTTGGAGGGTCTAAAGTTGGATGGTATCAGTTTCAGAGTGCTAACATTGATCATTCCATCTGGCACTGACAAAATTAGGAAACCATCTTCTTCTGATATTTCTTCAACAATTAGTTTAGTAAATCTATGCATTAAAATAGAAACACTTCTATTTAGATAGAATATTCACCTAGTGCAAAAAAGTAGTTTATGTACCCATCTACTTTAACGTAGCTAAAAGTTATCTATACTTAGCAAAACATGCTACTCTTCTAACATTCCATGTTACAAAGGACTTTGTCATTTTATGTCATTAACATTAAAAATTTTGAACAGCAAACAGAAGAATTTACTAAATATACTAACAATATTTTGTCCAGCTCTGCACACATTTTAGTGATATGGGGCATTTTATGAACTTATGAAGAATTGTTGTGAGTTACAGACAGTTTGGGGAGATAGGGTAGACTTTTCCAGTGCTGTTCTAGAAAAAAAACTCAATAAATAATTTGAATTACAGGAAAATAGATTTTGTTTGGAGATTATAACGGTAAGAACTGCTCAGCAATGAAACAAATCCCTTGGGAGAGTACATTTTGATTTGCTGAATATGTTTCAGTAGGTAACTATGTCAGGTGTGCTGTAGTAATAGATTTTTGCACTGGGCAGAATTGGACTATATAATTTCTATGGTACCGGTATTTACTCCTTACATTTTATATTTCTATGCTACCTATAACTTATCTCAATTTTACCAAGACCAGCTCTGAATTTCACAAAGTAAAAAATATTACGGTGAAACCATTAAAAACAAAAATTCTTAATCCCAATAAATAATAGAAGGGAATAATTGTAGCTGTGGTTTCCTCTCTGAATTTTGTTGTTTTCTTGCAGATGTTTTCATTACCAAACTAGGTAATAACATCAGTACTAGAAAGCAGTGGAGGTTTCCTTTCCTTTTATATACTAGTGGCTTCCTCTATTACGTTCAAAGGAGTGTTTTTGGTGCTTCCCTGATTAGACTGTTGTTTGCTGTTAGCTTATTTGTCTGAGTTGGTAATTCCTTTATTGGGTATCATTTACTTCTTGATTGTTGATCTAGTGTTAGTCTAGATGTTAATCTTTGCTCATCTGGGCATTGCTGGTGAGGAAGTGACAGATGCAACATCCCAATGCAAGCCCTGTTCCTTTTGTACATGCATGTCATGTTGAATCACGCACAAAACAGTGAAACTTGTGTATCACAATGTTGTATTTGCCATCGTGCAAACTATCACATGTCTGCTATACTGAAGAACAAGAAAGATTTGAGTTACATATGAAATAGCAGGGATTAAGTGCATGGCTCTCTATCTTAAACAATGTTAGTGAAATATCTAACACAGGAAACACATTTTTAAAAAAGTTATTTCACATACTAATTGTAAATAACACCTTAGCAGCTTGAAGAAAGAAACTACTCTGCTCCTCACCAGGGATCACCTCTTGTGACCTCTGACTTTCTTGTTACGAGAATCTCTGTGTAGGAAACAAAAGTCATGGAGAAAGGTTTAAAAGTCAAGAAGGAAAAAAAAATAAAAAGTCAAATTAATAGACCAAGCACTAACCAGGAGTTAAGAGAAAGTTATCCCCCCCTTTCCCCCTTCTCCTACAGAAGCAGGAGGAAAGGAGCTCCTACATCCTTAGCTTTAAGATAACTTATGCACAAATTATGCTTGAGTTTGCTCAAGGGAGCACTCAGCCGCTCAACAGTAATGGGTAATTGCCCTAGCAAACTTACACCTTATATCACTGATGCACACCAACACTTTTACCAAGATGAAAAAGAAACTGAAGAACAAATTTCAATACAAAGCATGTTATTATTATTGTTAGCAGGAAATTACTCTGTTGAGTTTAACTCTTTGCTAGCAGCATAAAACCAGATCCAGTGCGGGTTCCAGAGAGTCAGTAGGTTATACTTTGGTTTTATAAACTTACTTTTTTATAACTCATCGATCCAACAAGATAAAGTCCCAATTATCCAGTTGTTCTGCATATATATATATGTTACAACCCGAAGCCAAACAGCAACAACTTCATTGACCAATTTGAATTCCAATCCAAACACAGCCAGACCTCCATCCAATCAGAACACAGCACCACTGGCAGTTAAGCAGAGAATGCAGCCATGATCACAGATTACTCTTAAAAGCACGAAGCTGAAGCCGCCAGCTTGAATCTGCCTGAAGATGACGAGTGCGACCTCGTCGAAACGTTGCCTTGATATTCTCAATCCTACATGGGAAAAGACCCGATTACACCAAGACTTTCATACCTACACCCGTGAAAATCTATGTATATATAGGGTAATGCTTGAGTAGAATGCTCTACTCAAAAGTGTAAATACCTGTAAATATATATGTATATAAATGAATGTACATATATTGTTAATATAGACAAGTCCTTTTTAGAACCTTACTTCTTCACTGAGCCACATTGGGCACGATCATCGCATCTTATATAGTTTTTCTGACAGCCGTTGTGGACAAAAGTAGCATCTGGATTGCTAGCAATCAACTGGCAATTATGTGAAACAAAATCCAACATAAATCCAGAGAGAATTGGATTACAGAATTATAAACTGGAAAATTTTGGCTAGAAACTTACATGGAGACTGGCATTCAACTATCACACCACTTCTAAATGTTGCTTTGTGAGGTTTTTTCTCTCACTATCTTGTTCCTAAGTAGAAAATATAGTTGATGTATAAGTAATATAGTGGTCATGGCAACCAAGAACAGTGCCTATGACTCCTGCTGCCGATAGCAATTTCTAACAAAGTCTAGCAAGAAAATTTTGTCTTATAAAAGCAGGACTCCTGACAATCAGACAACTACTGAGTAATAATCACAGCATATTGTTGCATTGAACTTCATACTGTGAGAATCAAGGTCAGTTCACACATTATAAAAAACTTCAAAATGGTTTTTGCTGTTGTGTAGTCACATGACAAACTATGCAATTGAAAGCTGTGCTCAGAGTCTACACATCCCATTGCTCTATCTAGGTAGATATATCTCTTAGACAATTATTATTATCATAGGATGCCTACCAGCAAAACTTTTAAAATTATAAACTCACATCAAATGGGCATATCCTTTCAAATGGATGCTTTGGACAAGGATATATAAATAGAAAAATTATTGGCTCCTTGTTGCTCTTATTTTGGTGTACAGCACAGTTGTGTCACTGCTGGCCAAAACTGAAATTACAGCTTTGGAGTATCCAGGAGCATCCCACATATGGGACATCTTTTATTCTCAAATTCTATTTTATAGCCTCCAGATCCCCACTTCAGCCCCCAAAGTGCAGTGGCATTCAATAGGGAAATGAATTTTTTTTACAGTGGGAAAAATTAATTGTATTAAATCTTCGAATGAACTGTTAGCATTAGAGGTTGGGATCTTGGAATCAGCTACATAAGGGTTTGAATATAAAATGGTTTATTAGGGAAAAATAGGAGGGATGCCTCAGAAGAGACTTTCAGGTAGGGATCAGTTTCAGAATGTAGAATGAAATATACTTGGGAGGAGCATGTGTGCCCCCTTATATACAGGGTGAGCCACATCTCCCCCTACAGATAGTACATATATGCAGCACTGGCAAGTGCTGCCACCTACTGGCATCGACGTTGGTTGTTGTTGGGGGTAGAGCTGGGAATGAATTTATTCATGACATGAGCAAAGTGCCTGAAAAAGCTATCTTCTACGGTCATACATTTTTGTTATAGAGAAAATGAAATAGTTCAAAAATTATCACGAACATAAGATAAACCCTTGCTAAATTAGGTCAAAGGCCATCATCCAGAAAGTAGCTTTTAAATTATCTAACTAAAAATCATCAGCACATAAAATGGTACCAGATTTCAAAGTTCAGTTACGAATTTGTTTATATATTTGCAATAATTTGTATGCCACCTACTTATTAGAGTCTGGGCAACTTACAATTATTAAGCCATTAAAACAATTTTCAACATAAAATCAGTCCATTTGTATCCACACAAATCATTATGGCTTTTACAAAATGCTTCTTTTATTAGTGCTGAACCCCCTATTTCAACAGATGACCCCAAGTTTTAACATTATTGGAAAGGAAGAAAAATATATCTTTTACTAAAAGAGAGTATTTTCTAAATTATTAATGACATCATATATCTCAATTTTGCTCCAAGCTAAACACCTCCCCCCAAAGTATATAAACTTTCCTCAAAGGAAATATACTTTTTGTCATTTCTGCACTTTTTCTACCAGTGTATAATCCTTTTTGAGACATGACGACTAAAACTGTAGCAATATTCCAAATCCAATTGCATTGTAGATTTAGAATAATGTTCTTACTGCCGTGGCAGACTTATTTTCAATGAAAATATAAGTTCAGATGCTGTGATTGCTCTCAGGCCTTCTCCTTCATATATCCATATGTCTGTATCAAAGGTCTTTTATGAATATTTGAAAGTGTCCAAAATAGGACAGTGGAGCAACCTTTTTTTAATCTGCTAAAATTAACAATATGAAGTCAATAAGTTATGTATTAGAATTATCAAAGTAAAAGGCAAAGTAAAAGAAGTTTACCATATAAGTAGCCATTCATATAAATAAATAAATAGAACAAAATATTATGCCATAAGATATGAGTCTAATTATTAATTAGACCATGTCAAGTACTTTTTTTTCATATCAGCTTTTACATGAGGAAAATGAGTCAACTAGCCTCTTTACTCATTATGGGAAACAGAGACAAGTATCCCTTCGCCCAGCTTGGTTGAGTTTGAACTGCTTTCTGTCCCAGTGATCATTGATCACTGCCTTAGAACCTACCAGTAACAACAAACAGCAATTAATAAACCAACAGATTATACAATTCATTATAATTCTGTGAGCTCCATGTAGGCATCAGGAAGGGCATCTGGCCAGCAAATGCTTAGCACCACAATCCATGATAATGCTTGGACCAGTCCATCAGAGTTGGGGAGGTACTACAATGGATTAGTGGTATTTATTTATTTATTTTATTTATTTGTTTGTTTGTTTGTTTGGATTTATACCCTGCTTCATTTCCCCAGTCAAGGGGAACTCGAGGCAGTTAACAATAATAAAACACAATAATATACAATAAAAACCATTATAATGCAATCAACAATCATCCAAGGGGGAGGGTACATTAATTCCAGGCCTTCTGCCAGAGCCAGGTCTTAGTGGCTTTACGGAAGGCCAATAGAGTTGGGATGGCCCTGATCTCTACTGGGAGTTGGTTCCAGAGTGTTGGCGCTGCCACAGAGAAGGCCTTAGCACAGGGACCTGCCAGCTGACATTGTTTGGCTGATGGGACCCGCAAAGATGGTGATCCAATTGTAGCTGTGGATCCAAGAGAACCCCCAAGTTGCGCATCCATTCTCCCACCAGCATAAGAGATGGATAATCAACTGGACCACGAGGGGGCAATACCCACAGCCACTCGGTCTTGTCAGATGTTACATTGTTTGTTTGTTTGTTTGTTTGTTTATTTATTTATTCATTTATTTACTTACTTATTTACTTACTTACTTACTTACTTACTTAGATTTATACCCCGCCTCATTTTCCCGATCAAGGGAAACTCAAGGCGGCTAACAGCAATAAAAAATATAGTAGTATACAGTTAAAACATTGCTAACCCAATCTCACAACCAACATTCATCTAAGGGGAAGGGTACATTAATTCCAGGCCTTCCACCAGAATCAGGTCTTAACGGCTTTACGTAAGGCCAGTAAGGTGGGGGTGGTTCTGATCTCAGCTGGGAGTTGGTTCCAGAGGGTCAGCGCCACCACAGAGAAGGCTTTGGCACAGGGACCTGCCAGCTGACATTGTTTGGCTGACGGGACCTGCAACAGGCTGACTCTGTGGGACCTCACAGGGTGCTGGGAGGCATACGGTAGCAGAAGGTGGTCTTGAAGGTACCCCGCTCCTAAGCCATGTAGGGCTTTATAAGTTGTTACTAGCACCTTGAAT
>JANHGC010005272.1:6258-16808 GCA_027560395.1 Boaedon fuliginosus | reverse complement strand
GGGTGGCATAACAATGTAATAAAATAAATAAATAAATAAATAAATTATTGATGCAAAACGAAGTTTCCCTTTCTTATATTGGCTTACACTTTGCAGTTAAGTTGTACTTTTTTAAAAAAAATAGCCTTAAAAAATCTTATGAGTGTATTATATAATTAATAATAATTTTATAATAATAATTTATTAAGTTTATACCCCGCCTCTCTTCACCCGAGGGGAACTCGAGGTGGCACAAACAATACAATTTAAAGATTACATATAGATTACATATTCTAAGTGGTACTACATAATAGTAATTTCAGGCAAATCTCTGGACAACTGCTAGATTGCAGCAAACAGAATTTTGTAGCCGCCTAGAAATGACAATAACTGTTTCTGTAGACTTTTAATATAGCAGTTGATGTACAACAAGTGTACATTTCTCGGAAAACATATATATATAAATTTATTGGTCCATGTGTCCTTGGCATTTAGTCATGCCGGCCACATGACCACGGAAACATCTTTGGACAGCGCTGGCTCTTCAGTTTGAAGCAGAGATTAGCACCACCCCCTAGAGTCGGGAACAACTAGCATGTATGTGCGAGGGGAACCTTTACCTTTATTGACTACCTCTCTCTCATTGTAATCTGCATGGTAGGATTATGAGTTCTGTTTTAATTTCTTATCACATTTTTAATTGAGATTTGAACTATTTGAACTACAAAACAGGCACATTCATTTAGATGACTCAGGGCATTTTGAAATAATAAGTAACAGCAACACAAGTAGGAATTTCTACAATATTGTGTAGTATATCCTTGACACAAATAATGAAAACTCTATGGCCTGTTAGAGTACTTTATTTCAAAATTTCAAAATTCTTTGTAGCAGAGTCTTTGGCATACATAATACAGGAGAACAGGTGGGCATACCAAGATGTGACCAACTGGCCACACATGATGAAAAGAGTTGCACAGTTAATTAAGCAAGAGAAGCAGTTTGTTCTAAGATTTCAACAAGGATTTGTAGCCAAAATTTCTGATCTTTATTTTTCAGAATGTCCCACCCAAAAATATCAAACAATATAAAATTGACTTCAGTTCATTTTTTATGAATCACTATACTAGTAATTAGAGGGACATGGCAGCTTAGTAGATAAGACGCTGAGCTTGTCGATCAGAAAGGTTCAAATCCCTAGTGCCATGTAATGGAGTAAGCCCCCATTACTTGTCCCAGCTTCTGCCAACCTAGCAGTTCAAAGCATTTAAAAATGCAAGTAGAAAAATAGGGACCACCTTTGGTGGGAAGGTAACAGCATTCCGTGTGCCTTCGCCATGTAGTCATGCCGGCCACAAGATCATGGAACCGTTTTTAGACAGCGCTGGCTCTTTGGCTTTGAAACGGAGATGAGCACCGCCCTCTAGATTCGGGAACGACTAGCACATATGTGGGAGGGGAAGTTTTACCTTTACCTTTTATACTAGTAACTATAATAATGTTAATAACAATAATAATAATAATCCTGCAGGAAGGTGAGGTATAATAATGTTGATTTACAAACTATTCTGCAGTCTATTTAAAACCTTAAACTTCCTGAGCCTCTGTATATTTGTATATTGTATTGTATACTTTATTGGTCCTTTCATATAGTCAAAAGAAACTTTGGGCTAAAGACAAAAGTGTGTGCATTCAATTTTGCATCAAATAATCCAATTTACAGGAACAATAAAACTCCCAAGAGTTCCAAGGAGTGAAATAAAATGTTTAAGATCATATTTTATGCATAAACAAATCCAAATGGTTTGATTTCTTGGAAAGAGTGGACTGAATGTTAGGAACTTAAACATATGTTTTTCCAACTGCTATTGTGAATTCATGGTTTATAGCTTGCCCACCATGGGGCATAATAAGCAGGCAAACTGGAGCAGTGCTCAAACTGAAGGGATAGGAATTCACCCTACAGTGACTGGTTTTTTTTGTTCTTTTTTTTACCCCACTGTGCAAATTGCTTCTTTGGCAAAAGGGCACCTGTTTCTTACCATATTATTCTTCCAGCTTTAGAATGCAGCAACTGTTCATATCAGTAGTGATTAGGGCATGGAGAACTCCTTGAATTCTTTTTTAAGGGAAGTAAATTTGTTCTTTAAGAAAATCATCCCCATCTCTTTTCAACTGCAGTTTTTGACTGTGAAGCTATCCCTAAGTATAAGGTAGCCCTGATTAAAGAATAAGATTCCTTGGTTGAAAAAGAAATCCAGTGGCATCATTTTGTCATCATGTGATGTATTGTGACTTTTTTCCCTTTGCTAAACTGGCAGTGTGCGTGGCCAGCACATGATGCATCTAGCCCGTGGGCCGCGAGTTTGACACTCCTGATCTAGTCTAATGCATGTAGTAGAAAAATCCATCTCTGAATTGCTTTTCAAAGTGAATATAAATGAACATTAAGCCATCACACTTGGAAAGAAATAAAAGGTTCTCATCACATTTTCTGCTGCAATCCACATCTATGAATACATAACTAGATTTATATACATTCTAGATAAAGAACTGTTTCCATTTACCTGTATACACTTTCTCTGTTCATGTTTATGTTTATACCATACCTGTTATCGTATACATGTTCGTCAAAATATCTCATTTTTCCACTCTTATTGTATCCGCGGACTGTCACCAGTTGCCCTGTTTAGGGTGACTCCATCCCTCCTCAAACCGTGGAAGATTGAGGAACCCTTGCAGGGTTGAGCTGAGAAATTTGCACAGTATTTGTCAGATAAAGTCGCTCAGATTCAGACAGATCTGGACTCCAGCTGGGCAGGATCTACTGGGATGATTGGGGCAGGTCTTAGTCTGGTTATGTGGGAAGAGTTTGTTCCTGTTGGCCCTGATGATGTGGGCAAGACCATGGGGGCAATGAGCACTGCCACCTGTTTATTGGACCTGTGCTCTTCCAGTTGGAAAGTGACACACAGCTGGTTCCAGGATGACATCAAGGCTTCACTGAGAGAGGGGCTAGTTCCCACAGCCTTGAAGGAGGCGGTGGTGAAGCCCCTTGTCAAGAAGCCTTCCCTGGACCCAGCTGACTTAAAGAACTTTCATCCAGTCTCCAACCTTCCCCTTTTTGGGGAAGATTGTTGAGAAGGTAGTGGCACTTCAGCTTCTATGGGCCTTGAAGGAAGCGGATTATCTGGATCCTCTTCAATCGGGGTTCAGGCCCAGTTACAGTACCAAGACCGTATTGGTCGCACTGATGGATGATCTCTGGAGGGCCCGTGATGGGGGTTCTTCCTCTTTCCTGGTGTTTCTTGACCTCTCAGCAGCTTTTGATACCATTGACCATGGTATTCTTCTGTGACGGCTCAGAGACTGGGAGTGAGGGGCACCATATTGTGGTGGTTCACCTCCTATCTCTCAGGCCATATGCAGTCCATGTTGGTAGGAGGGCAGAGGTCTGACCCAAGGCCCCTGCTGTGTGTGGGTGCCTCAGGGTTCGGTTCTCTTGCCTCTCCTATTTAACATCTACATGAAACCGCTGGGTGAGATCATCCAATGACAAGTGGTAGTTATACATCTCTGCTCCGGGCCAGCCCAGTATTGCTGTCAAGGTGATCTCCTGGTGCCTGGAGATTGTGAAGATCAGGATGGCGACCAACAGGCTCAAGCTGAACCCCAACAAGACCGAGTGGCTGTGGATGTTTCCTCTGTGGGGTCCAGTGGATTGTCCAGCCTTAACTTAAAAAAAGATTGACCCCCTCAGAATTGGTGTGCAACTTGGGAGTTCTCCTTAACCCTCAGCTACAATTAGAACAGCATTTGGCAGCTGTGGCCAGGGGAACATTTGCACCCCTTCCTGGACCAAGAGGCTCTTCTTACAGTCACTCATGCCCTCATCACCACCAGGTTAGATTATTGCAATACACTGTACATGGGACTACCCAGCAATAACACCCGGAGGTTTCAATTGGTCCAAGAATATGGCCACGCATGTGATTAAGGGTGTGCCTTGGTACCTGCATAACACCACTCCTCCATGAGCTGCACTGGCTTCCAATAGCCTTCTGGGTACAATTCAAGGTGTTAGTGATTACCTTTAAATCTCTCCATGGTTTAGGATTGGGATACCTTTGAGACCACCTTCTCTTACCTTATGCCTCCCAGCACCCCATGAGATCTCACAGGGTTGGCTCCTCTGGGTCCCGTAACCTAAGCAGTACCAGCTGGCAGGTCTGCAGGCAAAGGCCTTCTCTATTGCTGCACCGGCCCTCTGGAACCAGCTCCCCATGGAGGTCTGAACCATCCCTAGCCTATTAGCCTTCGGCCGGACCGTCAAGACCTGGCTTTGTCAGTGGAGCTAATTGTCTCCCCTCATAAGAAAGAAGAGTATGTGTGTTGTAATCTTAATGTTTCTTTTAAATTTTATTGAAATTGTATATTGCTTTTTGTTGTTAGCCACGGGGTATAAATTTAATAAAATAAAAATAAATAAATACCTCTGCACTATAGAGAGTACTTTAACTTACTGCACCTGTGTATGGTTTGCCAATTGCACAGTGGCAGAGAGGACAGAGAGCCAGAGGGCTAATGTCATTTTCCAGAGGATCATTGGTTGCCCTCTCCTGTCTTTGGAAGAGCTCTATAGCTCCTGCTGCCTTAAGAAAGTTCAAAACATTCTTAAAGATCCAGCTCATCCTGGACACCCTTTTTTTTAACTATTACCATCTGGCAAACGGTACAGGACAATAAAACAAGGACAAATTGCTGAAAAACAGCTTCTATCCCAGAGCAGTAACTATACTGAATTCTACTGTCTAGTGTAATATTAACACCGTATCAGGGGTTTTCAATTCAGTTGTATAGAATGTGAAGGATGTGTGTTGTTGTTTTATTTTTATAGTTTTCTTATGTATTTATTGTTTTCTTATCTTTATAGTTTTCTGATGTACACTGAAGGTGGCATTTAATTTTGTTGTATGAGGTACAATGACAATAAAGTAAACTATAACTATAACTAATTCAAGGCATTGTGGGCAATTACAATACTTGCCCAATACTAAATTTCAGGGGCAAACACACACACCAAAAATGTCTCAGACAAGAGTAGGAAATTGGGCATATCAGGTACACAGAAAAGATAAATGCAGATCCTGGAACAGTTAAGTAGCATCTAATTAATTATGTTTAATTTAATTTATTTTATTTTAATTTATTAAATTTATAGGCCCCCCCAATCCTTCAGGACTCCAGGAGGCTTACAGCATATATAAAAGCATTATATAAAAATTGAAACAATTCAAAACCCCTAATTTTAATACAATTTTCGGTGGGTCAATGTTTTATTTTTTTTATCATTTTATTTTAAGAGGCCCTCAACTTGAGCACAGTTCTTGGTGAAGTTCGGTTTTTTGGGTTGTTTTTTTTTTGGCAGCTTTCTGACTTCCAGAATTTTCTTTTCTTTTTTTCCCCTACTTCTTAGTCTAGCCTATTCCATTGGATTTACTACTATGCATTCTTAGTAGCGTTATTATTTTCCTCCAAAAGGTTAGTGCTTTTTCATGTACAATGGTATGGGGGAATATAATTTTATGCGCTGGTGTGTTAATAGATGACTGAAAAAAGACTGAAGCTGAACCTGAACATGAAGCCATCCTGAAAGTAGGAGAGTGCAGTTCTTTTGAACAACTATGCAGCAGGTTTCGCTCTTTTTTTAAAAAAAGAACCGTTTTATTAGGTTATAAGATAAGAGACAAAATACAAAAGTAAATAGGAAGACAGTGGGGGGAAGGGGGGAGAGAAGTGATGAAGGACTGAGAAAAAGAACAAAAAAATATTGACTTCCGACTCCCTCTGCTGCAAAACACAACTTTTTGCTTTTTCATAGTAATATAAACTAGCCATTTCTATAAGCATCTATCAAGCTAATCAGTAAAACCCAAAATCAAAGTTTTTTTGAGGGGGTTCACTTCAAGCACAGAGTTCAGAAGCGGGCTCCATGTGGCAACCAAGGTACTTACATTCCTTGCTTTAATCAAAACAGTCAATTTAGCATTTCTGCCAACTCCATCTGCTTCTGCAACCATTCGTCCATGGTGGGAATCGAAGTGTCCTTTCATTTTTGTGCGTACACCATTCTTGCTGCTGGGTGGATCGTTCAAAATTGGGGAAACCTGCTGAAGCAGCAACTATTTGGCAGATTTCCGGGACCCCCAATTTTGAACGATCCATCCTCTCTACTAATGTAGGTCTTTTAGAGTCTGCGAGCCTGTTTGTCTATTCATCTATCTTGAGGAAATTCAGAGTTTTGAGTGTCTTAAACCTGTGCTACTTTGAGAGTAAAAGCAAGACTGCATGGGTCTAACTGTATTTGGCACCTACCTGTTTGAAAACTATTTAGCAGTTTTAACACAAATTCTCCTGCTTTGATACGTGCAATAAGAAAGGAGGAGCATGTTGGACCATATGCCCATACTCACCACTTCTACCAAACCCCATCCTCATATGCCTGCTTGATGTTTTCTAGGAACTACTAACATTTTGAAAGAAGGAAAGCAGCAAAAACAAGGCATTTAACCAATCCTTTTAACTTAAGATACCCAACGCATCTGAAATCATGATAGCAGCAAATCAAACAGAGACAGGGTAGAGATCAACAATGTGGACAGCCAATAGAGTCTTCTGCTGAGTTGATGACAGGTGAATAGCACTTTCACTTAAGTTCATAGTCTCTTCCTTAAAGTCTCCCCTTGTGATTGATTGATAGCTAGGGTTTTGCACTTCCAATACTAATACAATGACAAGTATAGCAAGTAAGGATGAACAAAAAATTGGTTAATCTAGTTTCATATTCAGTGTGGAGATCTTCTAAGAGTTTCCCTAGCAGTGATGGGGTCTGAAAAATCTATCTTAATGATGGAGAACATACACATTTCTGTATGCCTAGGAAGAAAATCTGGACTACTTTCTAGTGTAGTTATTTCAAGAGAACTCAAGTCTCAACAATGCGTTCAACCTCTGGAGGAAGACCTGCTTTGTCCTCCTTAAGGAAGTCAATCTTCAACATGATCTATTCTAGAGGAACTTCTCTTCATTATGTAGCATGCTAAAATCAAAGGAAGGGGACCAAAAGCGCACAGGATCAAGATTTAGATTTTTACCCCTACCCTTCCTAGGTGCAACATTTTGAAACTATTTCCTATCGTACAATTAAAAAAAGAAACTCTGCTACGGTACCAATCTAGATTTAAAAGCAACAACTATCTTTCATGGACACCTTTGGAGACAAGATGTCTCCAAAAATGTAAGTTGACAATATATATATTTTCCCCTAATGAAGTTGGGTAAATTTGAATGTTCATTTCATCTGAACAATTGGGGGCTGAAATCGCCTTCCAGCCTGACCCTACAGCTATGGTGCCTTTTCATAGGAGTAAAGAACATTCTGTTTCCTGGCACAGAAAACATAGCTCTGATAAACACAAATGCATTTAGATTCCTATGCAGATTTCCATTGGCAGCAGCCAATGGGAAGGCCAAACATTCCCTCGCCATTGTGCAAATTGCAGGGATTTGGGACCATGTCCAGCAATAACTGTTGTGTGAAGTTCAGTACTGTTCTATCCCTTCCTAGTTTAATGTTGAGTGAAGCAGTGCCTATATATAGTACTTAAAGTGCCTTGTGATTGTTCTGGACAAAACGTCCTCTGAATATGTGTGTGTGTGTGTGTGTGTCTATATACACATACACATGAAATTATTCCTATTCTTAGTATTAAGGTATCATTATTGTAACTTGATTACCACGAAGCTATAAAAAGTTACAATGGAAACAGCTAATAAAGGCACTATTGAAGCCATAACTTCTCTGCTTTTCAGCACAGGGTTTATTTTATCTGGCTATTTGGATTAAACACAATCCAGGACAAAGCTGGTATGAAGATTTAGATTTTCTTAATGGAGAAACATTTCATAATCACACACCCCCGTGCATCTAAAAAGCCTTTTATTTAAACTAGTAACTCTGGTCACAGTGTGTCTTAAACACAATTCAGTTGTGTCATGCAGTTTTAATCAATCATCCCCTGTTTTTTAAAGGCAGAGAATAATATACCTTGATAAGATATTTTAATAAAATATGTTGCTGCTGCCACATCATTTTAATTTTCCAATGCATTATCCCAGAGTATGCCCTTTAAAAAAGCTGCAAGGGAGAGAAATGTTTAGAAGGAATACTTAACATCTTTTTTTCTGCAGCAAAGTCAGTTATTGCATTATCTTCCTCTATGATTTTATTCATTATTTTCTGGAGAGAATTTATGGCATATTCCAGGCAAAGTCAGGAAATCCCAATTAAGTAATTAAGGGTGGACTGTATCATTATTAAGCCTATGAATATTCACCCCTTAATATCTGTTATAGATGTAATTGAAATTCTATCTATTCTTAGTATAACTAACTTACATTTAGAAATGTTCCTTATGAGCATATTTACCTAAACTTTACAGTAATAGACATTTCCTTTTCCGCGAACAGATGCAACTAATTGCACTTTTCTGAAGAAATAGGAATAAAATTTATGAACTGGTGCTGGGCCAAAATATTTTAGCACATAATTCTTATTGCCCGCTTTAACAACTTCAATAATTCTGGGAATTAACATAAATTCTTAAATTTGGGGTGTAATGGGAAGTCTAGCATCCCTGATGATTTCTTAGCAGAGACAGTAGCCCATAATGAGCCATTGACTTGGTTATTTGCAGAAAATGACAACTAGGGGAACAATAGAAGTGAACTGTTTCCTATCGAAATTAAACAGAGGTGGAGCCACCACAGAGACTTACTTCCACAATGTTAACAGTTGTGAATCAATAGTGCTGGCACTACCATTAGGCAAAATTAAACAAGGCCTTTAAGGATGAAGTGAGATAGGTGGAAAATAGGGTTGAGACCTCTATTTGCTTTCAAGGGAATGTTTTGAAGTGTGTTAAGTAAAGAAATTGTCCATTTGTCCATTTAACTAAAGCATATTTGAGTAATTTTCCACTGTTCTGGACAAGTCACCATTCTTACCTTATCATTTGATGAAACTGACAAGTCTGCTATCCAGGTGGCTCCAGAAAGAGCGCTAATAACCAGATGACCGCAAAGAATATAAACCCTACCATCCTCCACCATTCAGTCAGAACCAAAAAAGCTTTTTGGATGAGGAGAGAAATGTCTCTAAGGAAAAACAAAGTCTAGTTGCCTTTTATTAAAAAAAAACACCATTGGGACAACCATGACCTGGATGATTGAGAACCTCTATAGACATTTGAGAAGTCTACTTGAAATTGTTAGAACATATAGTAGACATTTCTGAAAAATGTTGCTGATTGAGTGATTTCAAAGCATTAAAATGGTTTCCATGAGGGGTATAATCCGTTTCAAAGCATTGATTTACCAATCTGTCTGCTAAAAGTTGTAGGCCATGACTATGTTGCTTCCTGGACACCTTTACAAACAAAACACAGAACTGTATGGCAACTGATCTGAAATGATTTAGGGTCTCCTGCTTGAGCAGGAGATTGGACTAGAAGACCTCCAAGGTTCTTTCCAGCTCTATTTTGATTGGTTGGTTGGTTGATTTATTGATTGATTGACACTTCTAGAATTGATACATTAGTGCCTCAAATACCATGTTGGAAATCTATAGAATGTGTTCTACCACTGTATTAGGCCTCCTTAAGTATCAGACTGAAGGATAAATGACAAGGCAAGGCAATTCCTGCACCAACTGCATTGTCTGAGCACAAGATTTGATTTGCACATGTGGATCAAACCAGTGGTGGGCTGCTGTCTTGTCAGACCGATTTGGGGGAACCGTAGTTGTGAGCACTGGCTGGGCCTGCCCACCCGCCCCTGCATTATCCTTTCCATATATATAACTAACTTTCTGGTTCGTTCCCCCCACCCACACTGCCCAGCTGAGTTCTGTGCTGTGCCTGCTGTACTCACCAGAGCTGCCTGAGTAGATTAGCTGCATGTTTTTTTTTAATAAAATGTTTTGTTTATTTTATATTGTCATCATCAACAAACATCAGACAGCGATTCAAAACGGGTTAGAAAATAATATGTGCTCCCTTATATCAAAGTCATTACATTTCAGCTAAATATACAACTTAATCAAGAAAAAAAAAGACTGCAATAATTGGTTACATGTTCAAAATTCTCAATATCTTCCATTATACTTTTCCATATCTATTCTCTAGCCAATTAGCCACCGATTTTCCTAGTTTTCTGAATGGATTTATTACGGAGGTACAGGGAATGGAATGTAGTTGAATCTTTTGTGGTTCATTTGACCTTTTTGCAGAAGTGAAAGGTGATTCTAGAAATATAAAGAAGGGTTGCTGGAACTGGGTATATCTAGTTTAATGAAAAGAAGGGGTAGGGGGATGACATGATAACAGTGTTCCAATACCTAAGTGGTTGCCACAAAGAAGGGGGAGTCAAGCTATTCTCCAAAGCACCTGAGGGTAGGACAAGAAGCAATGGGTGGAAACTAATTAAGGAGAGAAGCAACCTAGAACTAAGGA
>JANHGC010005270.1:66989-77543 GCA_027560395.1 Boaedon fuliginosus | reverse complement strand
GGAGACCCTATACCATTTCAGATAGGTGGCTGTCCAGTCTCTTCTTAAAAACCTCCAGTGATAAAGCACCCACAAATTCTGAAGGCAAGCTGTTCCACTGGTTAATTGTCCTCACTATTCAGAAGTATCTTCTTAATTCCAGGTTGCTTCTCTCTTTGATTAGTTTCCACCCATTGTTTCTTGTCTTGCCTTCTGGTGTTTGACCTCTTCTTTGTGGTAGCCCATCAAATACTGGAATATTGCTATCGTATCACCCCTAGTCCTTCTTTTCTCTAGCCATACCCAATTCCTTCAACCACATGTTTTTGTCTCCAGGCCTTTAATCATCTTAACATGCTTTTCTTTGCACTTTCCCTCCTCAAAGTCTCAGCTCCTTTTTTTGTAATGTGTGACCAAACCTGGATGCAGCATTCCAGGTGTGGCCTTACTTCATAAGTTTTTCACAGTGGATGTTCTTCAGCAATTTGTCCCATTCCAGCACAAGCTCCAGCTCGTTGTAACTGCAATATTTGGCATACCTTCTCCTTTCCTATAGGTGATTGCCACCCTATGCAGCTATTCATCCTGAGTTTTTCGTCTGCTATAATCTCTGATGGTCAACAGTTATGTTTTAAAAAAACATATAATCTTGCAGTTGTTTTAGCAGTGCCTCTTTAATAAAACTATTTTCACCCCTGAATTCTCATGCTCCTTTCAATGCTTATATCTCCCAGTGAATTTCCTTTTCATATCTGCCCAGGCTGAGTGAAACATTGTCCCATTCCTTTCCTAACACACACACACACACACACACACACACACACACACACACACACACACACCGACCGAACCCCGAAGCCTTATCTGACCATTCCCAAGGGAACACACTCAGTCTGATGAGATTTTTGTAACATAGGTGACTTAACAATAAAGTTTCTGCTCGAGACTATTCACGAGTGGTTCTGGTTGCTTTCCACCTGACATTCTGTCAAAGGAGTCGTGCCTTCTCAATCAAATTCTGCCATTCAAGGATTTACTCATTACCGCCCGAGGGTGAATTTGAAGGAGCAGCTTTGACTTTCCAAATCTCCCCCAAAAATCTAGACAATATTAAGAGGTCAGTTGAGTCATTCCAGCATAGAGGTCATTTCAGGAGCTACCTGCAATCTAATGACAACCTTTTCACGGGGCCTGAACCTTCAGAATGAGTGAGGAGGAGAGTTAAAGGGGGAAATGGGTGTCTTAAACTAGGCAGTTTCACCTCTTATAATTATTAATATCCCTTTTGAAAATAAGAGGTAGATTCTGCTAATTTTGAAGCATGGCATGCTACATCAGATTTGCTGCGGTTCTCAAGCCAAGAATGGTTGCAGAATAACAGAGCTAAAGGGACATTTGGAGGTCTTCTAGTCCAACCTTCTGCTCAATCAGGAGACCCTATAGCCTTCAGAACAAATGGTTTTCAAACGTCCTCTCAAAAACCTCCAGTTCCCTCAACTTTTGAAGGCAAGCCTTTCCATTAGTTTATTGTTTTACCCGTGAGGACATTTCTCCTAATTTCTAAGTTGATTCTCTCCCTGATTTCTTTCCACCCACTGCTGCTAGTTCTGCGTTTATGTGCTTTGGAGAATAGGTTGACCCTCTCTTCGTTGTGGCAGCCCCTCAAATATTAGAACACTGCTGTCATGTCACCCCTAGTCCTTCTTTGCATTAAGTAGACAAACCCAAGTCCATCAACAGTTCTTCATATTCTTATCGATCCTCATTTAAGTTCCTTTGAGTTCTTCAGCACTTTTCTTTCTTATATACCCCAACACCCTCTCTCTCTCCCTCTCCCTCTCCCCGTCTCTCTCTCTCTCTCTCTCTCTCTCTCTCTCATTCTTCCCTGCTCCTCACTTTCCCACTGACTCCAGCGATTTCACAGCCCATTTTCTGTTTTTAAACTCGTTCGTATTCGACGATCTTGAGACCGTGGCAAATCACTTCCACTCACAGTGTTTCAATCCTGGCGAAAACAGCCTCTTAACTGCTATTTCCCCCAGGATAAAAGTTGCCTCGGGATAAATGTTCATCACTTTGTAAATCAGTTAATCTTGGCGTGTAATAGAAATGACTTTAAAAAAGGTATGAGATAGCAAAGGAGACAACCATAAAGGTAAAACAAGGGATAATAATGAGAGAAACCAGGTAATGTGTAAACAGTTCTGCCTGGATCTTGCTACCTTTGAAAATATGTGTGTGTATACACACACACACATACACATATGCATATACACATATGCATACATATATACATATATATGTATATATATGTGTGTGTGTGTGTGTGTGTGTGTGTATGTGTATATACATATACATGTATGTAAGTCTTTGGTTATTCGATTTTTCTCCTGCGTAAAATTGGAAGTATCTTGGCGACGTTTCAACGAGGTCGCACTCGTCATCTTCAGGCTGGTACCTTCAGCTTCGTGCTTCTGGGAGCAATGTGTGATCCTGGCTGCCTTCTCTGCTTAAATGCTGGTGGTGCTGTGTTCTGATTGGCTGGAGGTCTGGCTGTGTTCGGATTTGTCGGTGACCAATCTTTTTTATTCTTTAAAAAGTATGTCCGTATATTTTCTTTCCCTTAGCATTTCTTCGCCGCCATCTTCGTCTTTTTCTTCATTCCTTCTCCTTCCTCCTTCCTCTCTGCCCTTTCCTTCATCTGTTCAGATCCAATTGCATTTTGCACATAATTTAACTCCAATTCCGTTTCCTTTCTCTTCGTCCCTTCCTTCATCTGCTCGGCTCCGAACGTCGTTTGTTGGTCATTTTGCATATAGTCTAGCTCTGATTCTCCGATGTTTAAACTTCTTCATCATCGTAGTTTTCAAGGTTTTCATTCCATTTTCGAAATCAGATTTAAGCCCAGTCGTCATAGTATCCACCTTGTCTGATATTTTTCTAAGGTCATTTTGAATCTCACCAAATTTCTCAGACATGTCCATCTTTTTAGAGGGGGAAGTAGATCCACTTTCCATACTAAAGCCACAGCTCCACACTCTCTCTGACTCCGAGAAGGGCAGCTTTCTCTTTCTAGGAGTAGTGCTTTCTCTGTTCGGGCTGACCTCTCGTTGTTTTGCCCCGTATTTAAATAGTTACAACCACCAGTTCTTTTTATTCCAATTTACTTCTTATAAGTTGTAAATATAATTAGTCCACCGTCTTGCCACGCCCGTCTTACCAGTCTGGATATTTCCAATCTTCCTTCTCCTTACTCCACCAGCACTCGCTTGTCCGGGGGTTCCAGCTAAATGGCCACCATCTTCGTGGCCGTCCTGGCTGGCCCTAGCTAAGAGCTCATGGGAGGTGGGGAGGGGATTGGCGTTTCCCCTCTGCCCTTCCTCCCACGCTCCTCCGCTTTGCCTATCCTCCAGATAGGCTTGGACCCTCTTCTGGGTCCTCGGACCGGCAGTCCTGGGGCGGCGGCCACGGAGCTCTTAGCCTCCGCATCCAGTGTGATCCGAAGTGCCCCCAGAAGTCCTGCCTGTATCTTATTTAAAAGGAATGAGACTCTGACAATTAGCTATTCAGAAGTAAAATAGGATTCCAAGTATCCTATGACATAACAAAAATCATTTTAAAATTACTCAGAAAAATGAAAAAAATTGAGTTCAACCAAAACACTCACACTAATAAGATCAATATTAATCAGAACTATGTATTATCCCTTTATGATTTTTCTATTCTAGACACTGCAATGCAGCCTATCTAGCCGTTCCTCACACTGTTAAGTGTACTTGACAGTCATATGACCAATGCAATCTTAAAGCAGTTTTATGAATATCCCTTTTGATTCAAAGAATGGCTGGGCAGCCTTTCAATTGGTTGTTAATATAAAATGACACCCCAAAGTCATTTTTTAATTAAAAATGGAAAAACAACCAGATGGGTAAACATACTTATGCATTAGGCTTAGCTTACCCTTAGCCCCAGCATTAATGTTGCATGTTGGCTCCTAAATGGCTGCAATCTCAGTAAGAGCTCCGCATTTATTAAGCATTAATTCAGTCTAATGAGTTGGGTAATTCAGACAAGAGGGAAGAGGTGAGCCACCAGCCAAATGTAGAAGCATTTTTAATTGTCATTAAAAGTGTTTACAAGTCTCTGAGGCATAACAAAGCTTTGACAGCAATCATCAGAAAAAGTATGTTCAGTAAGATGGTAACAGTAGCAGAAAGAGGTCTCAAAAATAAAACAAATATACTGAACCAGAGGTATTTTAGTCACATTTCAATTCTCTTTTTTGTGTTTTAACAATAACATGGGAGAGGAAATTGAAAGATCTGCTTTCTGTTTGATATTTGTATACATAAAAGACCTAGACCAGGGGTGTCAAACTTGCAGTCGGTGGCCCAGATGAGTCACATGTTGACCACGCCCACCCCATTTTAGCAAAGGGGAAAAGTCACAATACATCATGTGACAACAATGTGACGACGTGAGTTTGACACCCCTGACCTAGACCTTCCAAGTACATCATCCATTCCTGTATGAATGAGAATAGTTCCAAACTGTTCAGGATGATTTTTGTTGAGAATTTAGAAAATTTAGAAGATATCCATACCGTCTAATCAAGGAGTGGTGCTTTTCTCAGTTCTTGATCCAATAATAGATCACAACTGTTTGTGCTCAGTTTTCTCTTCTTTCCCTCTCTATATTTATCAATATAAAAGGCCATTGTTTTTTCTTATGTTTCCATTCAAAATAGGATAGCATTTCAAGGGAGGACAAAAGCTACTTGAAAGAAGAGAACATAAGTAGCTCAGGGTGAACTGTAGAGTCCTTGGTGCTCTCTAAACTTGGTTTTTTGCTTGAAATCTTAATTTATTTATATAACATCATTAGTGCTACTGAGTGTGGGGTTTGCTCCCTGATGATAGCTAGTAACTTGCCAGTGTTGGTGTGGGGTGTGGCTTTCTCCTTGGTGATTTTCTGCTTGATTTTTTTTAATCTGGTGTTTATTCATGCTCATGGTATAAACTGCTGGATTGGCAGTTTTCTGGTCTCTTTGTTTTCTTCTTAGCTTTTTTATTGTCCCTTTTGAATGGTTAAATGTGGTTTATCTCTGTGTATCTATTGAGGGCTGATTTGTCTGAATGCCAAGCTCCAGGAATACCCTACATTTTTCTATTTAACTTGGTCTAGCATGTTCACAGTTTTACAGCTTGAAACTATGATTGAGTGTCCATGTTTTATGAGATTAAGGAATTTTTCTGACTGCTAGTTGGCCTTCATGGATGTGCTAGTCTTCTGCCTATCTGTCCTACACACTGGCTGTTACACTGGATATTGTAGATTACTTCTGAAAGAGATTCAAGTAATTACATTGTTACCCTAGTATGGCACTGCTGGTGATTTAATTGATGGTGCTGGACTTCCATGTTGATTTAATCAACATTCAAAATGTTTGCTTAGCAACTGAGTGGCTCATTAATTTGAGTAGTAATGAGTTGATCTGTCTTGCATGTCCCCTCAATCTGTTTTGCCACGGAGTCTCTCAGTGCCCTTCAGTGTCCAAGACAGGGCTGTCTCCTGCTGCTTTCCCATCTATATCACCCAGTTATGATTTATATTTCCTTTTTGGTGTTTAACCTGTCTTATGTTCGAGTTTTCCAAGCCATTAATTTTCTTAGGGCACCCTTTTCTCATCAGTTTGCCTCCTGACAAACTGTTATGCATTAGCCACAAAACACTTGCAGAGAGATACATAATAAGAAAGTGTATTTTAGAGCATCTTTTTAGATTATGAAGTAGGGCTGATGGTGACATTTATTTCTTTTGCATTTTAATACAGGCAAACCTAACATTCTTTAAAAATGTAAACAGGATTCTGATTATTAGCTTTCAATTTTTGTAGTTTTCCAAAGTAAAAACGCACACATACATGAATATTACGAGAAAACATTTCCTGTATTAGGACAAATTCTATACAAGATGTACAGATGTACAAGATGTAAATACAAACTGGCATCGGAATGGGAGAGAGTGAATTTGCAAGTATTGTAGAGAATAAAAAAGATGGTTTGTTTCTCCTTATATATGAAGGACATGCCAAATCTGCTAAACCCCAATTAAGAAATTACAGTATCTCAAGAACTAATCACATCTTTTTTCAGAAAATGTATTAAAGCAGCATGGTATTATTTAGGGAACTTAAGTGCCCTGACTTCAATAGTGTTGCACCAAGTTCTAATCTCCTGGTCAGACAATTTAGTATTCCCCAAATAATCCATTATTCCTTTCCAACATGGCCAGGAGTTCCTAAAACTTATGGGAATAGCAAAATAGTCCCCAAACTGAAATATCCTTCTTGGTTTTGGGGTGGTGGTGGTTGTTTGGGGAGAACTAAATATAACTCTGGAGTTACAGCAGAATATGAGTTTGTTCTGACTACCCTAAAGCTCAAATGATTAGGCGAGGATGAATTCTAGAAGAAAAGCAAATGTCAAATGCTTTTACATAATGTCAGACTAACAAAGCAAGCTAAAATGAACAAAGTCTTTAGGAAAACAAACTCATTATTTGGAACAGAAGGTAGACCAGAGAAAGATTTTCTGAGCTTTTGTTCTTCCTTCCCTAGACTTATGTTATTCTGATACCAACACATTGTTCCCTTGAGCTGTTCCTTCCCTTATTGCAGCTCAGATAGAACAGATCAAGAGCAGTTAGAAGGTATTAGGCTTGGAATATGGGAAAAGATATTTAAGAGCAAGTTATGTTACCTGGGTAGAAGAAAATTGCAAAAGCTATATAAAGAGAAATCAAATTATGATCTGATGATTTCTAGTAAGAGAGTCAAAGGATTGGATAAGCTTGTACCTTATTGGGTAATATTGCTTCCTCCTTTTCAGCTAAGCAGAAAAAAACATGGCCATGCTTACTTGAGTGACACTGTTATATGACCACCTCTTTATGTAATTCTTGTTATCAAAAACAATAGAAGCAAAATATGTGATATTTGGATTTCAAAATATTGCCTTCTCTGAATGAAATGACCAAGTAACTGGATAGCTTCAAATATCTATTTGACCTGTTTGAATTTACTCACAGGAAGGCTATAGTGTAAATCAGGTTTTCCTAGTCTGGTGTTCCTCAGAGGCCTTGGGACCACAGCTCCCAGAATTTACAGCCAACATAGCCAATAGCTGTGTATTTTGGGAATCGTAATCCCAAAATATATGGAAGACACAATTTGCAGAAGGATTGTATGAATATTTTATTATATGAGCCAATGGAATTTGAAATGGAAAACAGTTCCATCATTTCAAGGCTGCATCCAGATTTATTGTTTAAGCAAACATAAGTTGGGGGAAAATGGAAAGTTTCCCAGCATTTGCTTTCAGTGAGTGTTTTGTTGCTCAAGGTTAATGGTTCAGCAGGCAGCCTTGGAATGGATGCTTGACTATCAAAATGGTGATATGTCCTAGGAGGAGAGAAAAACAGATAACTGTGTGAAGAGCAGCAATCTTGACAAACGCAGATGAAAAAGTGACGGCTTTTATTCATACAAAAAGACAAATCTTTTTAAAAGCTAATAAATACATGACAAGATAGCTCTCTTGGCACTGATGAATGGTGACAAGTCCGTCTGGCTACAAGAGAGCACAATCCAACATATAGAATTAGTGCCATGATGTTCGTTGTGCATGACATTGTAGAAAATGAAGAGGAAGATGGAATTAAAGGTGACCAAGGACTCTGGATGCTATTAAATCAAAGGCTGTGGCACCCCACAGTTATGTTTTCAAAAGATTTCCTAAAGAATGAGAAGGAAAAAATAGTTAAATAGGGAACATATAGATACACACATAAAGTATGGACAGAATTGCCGAAATAAGAGGAAAATACTCTTTTAGTAGATAATCTCCAATTGGAGGAAATTGTTGTAATCTCTTTTTTTTAATGATATATGTTGAGGCCTTTATAAATCATACTGATATTTAGTTTGGTCAAATGAAATATGGGCAGCAAAGTGAAAAAGGTAGAGGGTGGATGGGAAGAGAGATTATACCACAAGATAAAAAGATTAGCTTTTAAAATAATGTTATTTAATGGACAATAAATGAGAAATACCATTTGTAAAAGTGATTGTTAAGCAAATATGGCTTTATTGATTGAATGATTTCATGGAAAGGGAAAGGATGGATAGAAGAAACTGGGCCCTTCCATGGAGGTCTGGGAAGAACTGATTCTGAATAAGCATCCATGTTCTAGTAAGCTTCTTTTTTTTACATAGTGCAAAAGGAATTCTGCTCCAAGGAACCTGTGTGCAATTGGGAACACAAAATAGAAGGGGATTTGTGTGTGTGTGTGTGTGTGTGTGTGTGTGTGTGTGTGTGTGTGTGAGAGAGAGAGATTGTTTTAATTATATATTCCTTCTTAGATGATAGCTTGCCCAATCACAAGCCTTTTATACATGTTGGGACTACAAGTCCCAGATTTCATAGCCCATCATCACCATTACAGTCATTGCTTGTCTGGAGGACATCTTGCTGTAGAAGATTAGAACAGACTATGGGGTTCAGCTTTGTGAAAAAAGTGGTTTTGGAGAAAAAATTGAAGGAAATTAAAGGAGTACTATCATTCAGATATCATATTCCAAGGATAAAGGATAGCAAAGGAGAAAAGTTGAATTTAAGGGCAAAAGTTCCTCAGGGGCTATGGGTGACAAGGATAATGAAACCTGAGAAAATGGTTATTTCATGGTTTTTTTTTAATCTATTAGTTTTTTTCCCATTTTCTGCCAAATGCTGCTTAAGGTTGCTTGCAATACTAAAATTCACAGTATAAATTCTGAAAAGAGAAAAATAAGGCAAATGGAGCAAGGAAATATGATCAAATAAAAATACAACTTATATTATAAAGGCATAGATAAGCAAAAATGTTTTGCTAGCAAAAAGTCAAGGAGGGAAATAGACAAAACTTTGATGTGGCATACCAGTCCTACCTCCACCACTTAAGATAGTGGTGGAAGAAAAAGCAAAGCATTTCCTGAAGATTTTAAAGGGTTTTAAACTTGTATGTTATGGTATGTGGGAAATACTTTGGGAGACAGGTGGAAGAAGGCCACAGATTAGACAAATAGTTCAGTCAGCAGAAGCAATGTGGATGTGGCAAAAACCTCAGGAGGTGTTCTCCCTCATTTCTTGGACACTAAAGGGAAGGTGGGTGGAGAAATGTATTTAGCTGAAAGATTGATATCAGCCTTGCAAGAAACACAACCAGAAGTACTAGCTCTAACTTTATTGTAAGATTACCTTTACAGAATTTTGCAAATCTTGGAGAAGAAGACTGAAGGAATCCAATAAGACTCCTGCTAGATCAAAGCTTTCCAACCAATTATTTCTGGAACTACAAGCAATCCATGAAAGCAGTTAGTTATATGGCTAGTGTTCTAAGAGAAGGGGAATAGTTCAAGGGACACCACTTACTTGATTGCAGAAGATCCCTTATTTATTCCTGCCATTTTCTGTTAAGTAAGGATTAAATAGTAATTGGTAGGGAATTTGAGACCGTGAGATCTTCAGAAAAGTGATAAAAATGACATTAAAAGAACAGATATTATGCTAATATTTTTCCTCCAATGCTACAATATCTGGTGCACTAGCAGCATACAAATGTGGTCACAGTTGCCTGTCATGCACAATGTCTGACTCTTTAGTGTATTATTATGCAGACGTCTTTAAATCATAGCTTTTTCCTTTATTCCACAAACCTGAGAAAATGGGGATTTATCTTTCATTTGCCAACTGTTATTAGTGAGAGTGTACAGTTGGTTGTTTACTATTTCTTAACAAAACTTTTCAATGCACAGCCACAAAGGTCCATAGCTGTAAGTAACTGTAATGTTTATATTTAATTATCTAGGCAGAATTTTATTATGAAGCAGCACAGATGGGCACAACAGGTTGTCTTTGCAATCCTATTAGAGAAAGAAAAAAGTTAGCAGCACTTTAAAGAGGAGACAGTAAATGAGTATCAGCAGTTTTTCTCATCTTCTGGATCTCTAATCCCCTTTAAAATTGCAGAATGAAAATGAGTTAAATTAGTACTTTATTGCATTTTCCCCTTTATTATTCTTTTTTTTTTTAAGGAAAGCAAGCGGCAATTGTTTTTTGGGGGCTTTTGTAATTGTCCTCCACTTTCTTTCATTCTTATGCCTCAGTAAAACAAAATCATAACAAAATGTGGAATGGTGAACTTTGATGGTGGGCACCAAGAAAAGTAAAAAAGGAAGAGGTGAACTTGAATCAGGTTGAGTGAACTATTGCAGGAGAGGGGCCCATCAGATTTCAGATTGCTCTGTGTGTATGTGTGTGTAAGTGTGTATGTGTGATCAGGGATGGGTTTCTCCTGGTTCGCTGGTTACCCGCTTTGTGGACGTGCTTCCCGATCGGCTGTCAAAAGTGCGCTGTGCGAGATTGCCTTCAAAATCTTTGTGGTGTTCTGCAAACACTCTGATCCAACAGCTGTGCGGTGGCTATCCGCAGATAGTGCGCTTTTGACAGCCGATCAGGAAGCGTGTCCACAAAGTGG
>JANHGC010005269.1:0-13590 GCA_027560395.1 Boaedon fuliginosus | reverse complement strand
TCTATCTATCTATCTATCTATCTATCTATCTATCTATCTATCTATCTATCTATCTATCTATCTATCTATCTAATACAGCCCTGCTAAAGCAAATAGAATTTCTACTGTCAGCTGATTTTAGTTTTCTTGATGCCGGATATAAAACTGGAATAGATAAAAGGGACATCTGGGTTATCGTTTATTTCACCATCATTATTTTTAACACTTGTATTAATATTCCTTTTTTAATTGCTGCAAATTAAGTCTTATCTTGCCAATGAAAATGTGACTCCTTGCTTGTGTCATTTTCAAGTTGTATAGTTTGGCTGCCCTCCCTTTGGTCTTAGCAGAAAGAGTCATTTCTCCTTTGTGCTCTTTTCTTCTTTTTCTGGCACACATCGCTGCACAGTCTACTGCACTTCAAGCATACGTAGGTGGAAGTTTCAAAGTTAGCAGAAGTATAACATGCTGTATAAGGTGTTGCAAGTACTTGACTTAAAGCAGTAATACAATCATAACTAAAGTCAAATTTATTTTAAGGAATAATTTTTAATTTTGATGATCCATCCTAGATTTTTTAGTCCAGATACTTTACATAATTATTTTTTATCAGCAAGAAGTATACTCTGGAATTATTGGAGATTGCAAGAACTGATCATTATGATAAACTAGTTCAATGAGTTAAAAGAGTACAGATTTTTACAGAAATAAAGGTGAAAGTTAGATTCTTGTCCGTGGGGCTGTGAAAATATTTTGGAATAATTGTTTTACAAAAAGCATATGAAATATTTCTTTTTGAATAATGAATGACTGTTCATAAGCTGCTTTTAATTGCCTCTGCATGCATGTGCATGCATAGCTACTTTGATTTACTGGGAAAACCCTTGTTTAAACAATTTGAAGAGCAATATTTATAACTTACCTTTAGCACATGCTAAATGCTATAATGGTTTCATTTTTAATAAAATTCTTGAAAGTGCAGAATCTGTTTTGTATTTTAGAAACAAGTGCATTGGGAACACTCATACTTGTTTGTCCTCTACTTAGTGTGCTAATATTCCACATGTAGAGGTCCCTTCCTAGGAGTAATTTAGACATACAATTGCCCCTTTTACAATGGAGAAAGGGAAAAATTGGTTGGTCTCCTTAAGTCCATTTGGATTGGTTCATGACACAGTGCAAGATGAATAGCCCTAACTTTATGTATCCTCTTTCATAAATTGAGTTTGGTAAGAGATGTCAAGTTCTAAACATTATTAGGACATAAATATCCTTTTACATTTCCCATTGTAAAAGCTCAGTTTCTCCCTTTTTTGTCCACCCTTTTTATTTTATTGCTGTAACTATATATGGAACAATTGATTATCAAATACAGTTAATGTTTAGAAGGCAGGTTAGTCCCTAGTACAAATGACTTTTTTACCTCCTGCATGAGTGAACAGTGTGTGCATGCTGGACAGAGATGATGCCAATAATTAAACAGCATTGATCACCTGCAACATGGTTAGTAACTTAGGGCTTTCTAGATATTTAGGACTCTCAGACCCCATAGCCAATCCTGCAGTGTTCTTCATAACAATTATTAGGATTCAAAATATCTGAAGAACCCCAGGTTGCCTAAAATTATGATATTATAAGGATAACATGTATCTTTACTTAGTAACATTGTGGATTCAAACCAAAATCCCTGTGACATTCTAGCTACCCTGGTCAGTGGCTTAACCACAATGAAACTGTGGAGCGGGGAAAAGATGGTTTTGATAGGCAATCAGCATTCTGGGTTGTGTTTTGGTGAAACAAATGCTAGTTCTCAGAACAGCTGTGCTTTCAGCTTCCATAAAATATATGAGACCAAGCAAATCAAACCTTGCAGTTGTCTGTGCATATAGCAGAACCGTCACTGCTTGATGACAAGTGCCTCCACATCTCCCAGCAAGCTGTTTTGGCTGATTGTTATGATAGTTGATGGGTGTGTTTCTTTCATAATATCTCAGTATTGTGGTTCAATCCTCTTTCAAAGTGTGGAACATAGAACTTTCTCAGCTCTTTCATTTCTTGGAAAGTTAGGTCTTAGCCCAGGAGAAGTGCATGCATATTTTTTCCACAAGTCATATCTTAAGTTTCTCTTTATCCAGAGTGGGTATCAGTTTTCTGCTTCCCATAATCTCCTATACATTATGTCCAGCTGGGGGTGTTATAGCCCAGCTCCTGCCATTCTCCAGGTTTCTTTGCAGTGTCCTTGATGAGGAGGGAAGGCTCATTTTGGAATGCAATTTGCCTGTGTCAGTCCTGGCTTTCTTGCTGTCATCCATCATATTACAAAAGCTAATTAACACCAAGAGCCTCTGAACCTAGAACAAAGTGGTGGGGTATTTGAATTTTCTGGAAGATGCCAGATTCTCATCTGCTAACTAGCATAGTGACTCAGGAGATGATAGAATAGATGTTCTGAATTTTTTTCTAACTGCACCAGCAGGAATTTTTTCTAACTGCGCCATCCATTTGTTTGGTAGAAAAGGGCATTTCCCCCCTAAATATTACTTGTTGTGCACTCCCTGCATCAAAGTAAGTTACCAATAGCAGGATGAGAGCTGACAAATGAGTTAAAATAACAACTGGATGAGATGAGGACGAGTATAATTTTTGGGGAGTTCCACAATCCAGGCTTGTGTTATTTATGTCCCAGGGAGCCAAACACTGCCTGCCCTGCTGTACAGGGCAGGCAAACTACTGTCTTGAACTGGCTTCTTAAAGTTGATTATCCTCAGGACTCAAAACATACCACAGAGTTTGTCAAAATCCCAGTAGGATGCCCAAGAGAACAAGTGGATTTTGGGTAGGCTAGGTGAATCACACAACTTACATGCATATATTGGTGGAGGGAAGAGGGTTTTTTTCATCCCAGGCTGTGGCATATTTTCAGTTCTGGCTCTTCTGGAGAGAGGAAGCAGAACATCTCAAATTCTGTGGTCCAGAGGTTCTTCTAAATCTGGCACTGAGTAATACTTTTCATATCTCAAACTCTTCTTTTCAGAGAGAAGTGTTAAAGGATATAGTTTAATTATACTTACAATAAGCAAGCAGGATGTGCTTATTATTATTATTTATTAGATTTATATCCCGCCTCTCTTCACCCCTTTCGGGGGAACTGGTAGGGTGTGACCTTTGGGGCAATACAATTTGGAAAACACAATGAAATTATATTGTTCATGTAGATAGATAGTGAGTTTGCAAATATGATATCATAATTTTTCAGAAAGATTTATCAGTTCCTCACATAAGTGTTCTTTGGGTTAATCAATTTCTTTTAGCCCAACTTACCCTCAAATGAAGGGAGTTTCCCAAGCAAGCTTGAACTCTTAGAAGAAAGCAGTGTATAAATCCAGCAAATATGTAAGAATTGGAGATGTTTTATTTATATTTATACTTTTACATTCAGTGTGGTGTGAGGATGTGTAACTTAGTTATATTGATCTCATTGGGAACCGTGGAGAATTGAATGGAAATATGCTTTTGGGACTCGCCACATTCTCCAAGTTTGAAATTAATTCTTTCAGACACTTCATTTATTTTCAAAATGCAAAGATGACAATTTTATATAAAACTAGCAATTGCAATTACCAGAAGACAAGGGCAAACTTTATTTAATGTTGGACTATATCGGCAAAAACAAATGTTCGCACACAGGCAATTATATGTAAGTATGTCTAAGGTCATATCATTTGAAAACTTGAAAATACAAATTTGTTTAACAGAAAAAAAAATAAGAAAAGCAACTGTTCAATTGCATGAAAAATCAAATTCAAGGGAAAAGATGTTAAAGCTTTTGATAACCAACGAAGGCAGAATAAGACAACAGAAGGAAATTGAGTAGTTGAATGAACAACCTCTTCATATTAGCAGTGGTTGGGAAAATTGTAGAATTGTTTTGAAATAGGTGGTGATAAGTGAGCCAGTTGATGGGTTTCCATGCATTGAACCCAGTGAGTCCCCACTATGGGGCCTATATTCTGCTTTTTTCCAAACTGAATTCCATGGAGAGGGCTTGAAAGAGTTCTGTGGACCAAAGAAGTGAACAAACTCTCAAAAGGAATAAGGGGGAGAACCCTCCTTGCCCCTTGCAAAGTTTATTCCCCTTAGTCCCTTGTGTGGAGGCTAAAAGAAAACATTCTCTAAAGGGTCTAAGGGGAAGAAAGGTCAATAGCTCTATTATTCTATGTTCTATATACTGTAAGTGGTAGAAAGTTTCTGCCTTTTAGGATCAATCATCAACAGTAAAAGAAGAAAGTAGTCACGAAATATGCTTCAGATAGTCATGGCAGAGTAGTCACGAAGCCCATGGAAAAGATATTCAAATGCTGTGATATGTTAATATCTATAATGATCCAATGCAAGCTATAGTATTGTCAGAGACGCTATGAAGAGAAAGTTGGACTTTGAAGGAGGAGGATAGAAACAGTTTTGAGGCTTTGGAACTTTGGCTTTGGAAAAGAGTCCTGAGAATAGTGTGGGTAGCCCAAGAAAACAGAGCAATGGATCATCAAACAAATCAACCCAGAGTTCTCACTTATGGTACTCATGCTCAGACTCAGATTGTCCTGTTTTGGGCATATTATGCAAAGTCATAATATGGAGAAAGATCTCTGGAGAAAGCTTTAACGTTAGGTGAAGGAAAAGAAAAGAGGATGACAAGTAGCAAGATGGATGAACTCAGTGACAGTGGCAATAGGTGGACGTTGGAAAACCTGAAAGGCCAAGTTAGGGACAGGTAATCATGGAAGAAATTTATTTATATGGTTGGCGTCACCTTGATTACACATAATCAAAAAAGTACCCTGGTTATAGTGCAGCATCCTACACCAGCCTCTCTGAACTGGAATCCTTGATCTGTGTTGAATTATCACTCTCATCATTTTCTATTATACTATTTGAGAGTGTTGAAGAAGCTAGTCCAATTGTTTCAGTGGTAAGAGTGAACTTGCTAATATAAAATAGTTTTCTTTTATAGCAAGAATGGCACCACTTACAAGTAAGGGACAGGTTGTAACAGAAGGAATAAAATGGCTTATTCTGAGGAAACTGTCACAATCAACTTTCTGATACATTGAATGAGAGATAATGTATATTTCAATATTTTGTTGTAGGGTTAATTTTGGTAGATGTGTCATCATTTATTTATAGTTATCATTTAATTTGTTTTTTTTTGTAATAAAATTTTTATTCAATTTTAAAATACAAAGAAAAAATAAAAACAAAACATGTTACATTGCTTATTGCGTCCAACTTCAGGTGTCTTGGGTTTAACATCATTTTGATGAAATATTTCCTCCCTTTCCCTTATTCTCTTAATTCCATCATTTGTTTTCACTAGTATAATTCACTAAAAGAAAAATGAAAAACAAGAAAAAAGAAAAAGAAAAAAAAACCCTTATGGCAATTAATTTACCCTTTCACTTTCATCTTTAAAAACGACCAGGTTCCCCCATTCCCATATTACATTTGTTCCATAATTATTTCCTTTATTAAAATTCATATTTCTCTATCTTAAAAATCTATTACACTGAAATCTAACATTCAATATCCTTATTTATGTTTCATGTTTGATTATCTTTCTTGCTCCCTTATTTCAACTCCCTCCCTCAAAAACTCCATCTCCCTTTTCCTGCTCCCCCATCGTCTTCATGCTTCGTCCCGACCATCTTTTCTTCTTTTTTCTCCTTACTTGACTTCCCCGAAAGTCTCCTCCCACGTTTAGCACTTGCTTCTCTGTCTGGGCCATGTTGATAGACTCTTTGCCTTTTTGCTTGTCTGGATGCCTTAATTTCCGGTTCCATGTATTTTGGTGAAGGTTTTGGTGGAAAGTATGATCGGATGTTTTTTGTTCCTTTCTCTTCTGGTCCGGTTTTCATGGGTCACCGGTTCTCCAGCTCCTTCTCCTTTACCCCATCATCCATCCACTCCGTCTCCTCCTCCACTTTCTCTGCCATTGGTTTCTCCATTTGTTCCTTGACCAATGGAATAGAAAATTTCTCTTTTTATAAGAAGGCAGTCACAAACCTGCCATGACTCCACATCCACCAGGTTTCAACCACGTTTAGTCCTCCAAGCGGGCAGGGAAAATAGGGGCGGGTCCTTCTTCTTCCTCAGCTGCCTCTCTTTTTTGTGCTGCTTCTCCTTCTAGCCACAGCCACAATGTCAGTTAGATCTTGAAGTGACTCCTGGGCACTCAATTTTCTCCCTGATCAAGCTCACCCAATCCACCTTCGGTTGGTTCCTTCCAATTCTCCTTCTGCGCTTCCTTGCCTGGCATGACTTCAATCTAAATAGCCACCATTACAGGGGCCGTCCTAGTCCGATCCTCGGCTGGAGCTGTGGGAGGTGAGGAGGGGATTAGCACGTCCCCTCAACCCACCATCCCATGCTCTTATGCTTTCCCTTCCCTACAAGAACCCCCTCCTCACGGGTCCCAGATTGGCAGGCATGGCTAGCAAAGCCGTGGACCTCTGCGCTCCTTGCTCCCAGTGTCGGTGACGTCACACCGGAAGTCAGTTATCATTTAATTTCTACAGAGCTTTGGATTGGAACACCTTGATGGATTGATGCCTTTTGCAATGAATGAGGCTAGCTGATATCAGTTTTAGTATGTTTGCTTCTACTATTACAGTTACTATACTGAGTTTTATATTTTTATTGAAAATGTCTGCATATAATACAGATAATCCTTGACATACAACAGTTCATTTAGTGACTGTTCAAAGTTACAACAGCACTGAAAAATGTGGCTTATGACTGTTTTATCAGTTTTTCACCTTTGCATGCCATGATCATGTGATCAAAATTTAGATACTTTACAACTGGTTCATATTTATGACTGTTTCTTTGTCCCAAGGTCATGTGACCACCTTTTGTGACCTTGTGACAAACAAAGGGAAGACAGATTCATTTAACAACTGGGTTATCAATTTCTGTGATTCACTTATCAACCGTGGCAAGAAGGGCAAAACACACTTAACAAATGTTTCACTTAACAACAGAAATTTTGGGTGTTAATTATGATCATAAATTGAGGTCTACATTCCTGTATGTGCACAACTTTTGTATAAAAGTCATATGTCTATGTTTAACAATTCAGATCTTACATAGGCTGTTTATTATTTGTTCTCCTATTCACCTTGTTGATCATATCTGTTCAGTTTCAGAAACTCAGTAGAATCCTCTGATTAATAGACTCCATAAAGAATCTTTGAAGATCTTCTGTTCTGCCCTCCCTGGCCCAGAGCATTATATCCAGATGTAGGTTCTAAATTTTAAGTAAGTCACTAACTAAAATATCTCTACCAGAAGGTGATTATGATGGTAGGAGTGTAAAAAAAAATCCCTTTGAAAAATAAAAGAGCAAGGTATATTGACAAAAAAGGAAAGAAGTGTAAGGAACTTTAAGCAGAGATATGGAACATATGGTTCAACATTGCTTTATTATTTATCCATAGAGAAGTATTACACATTCCTGGAATGAGCAGGATAAAATGTCCTCACCACGAGATCCTACAATTCTGGGATTTTCTTTCGAGCAGATACTGGTTTTTCTGTTTATTATGCTACCCTGGCATTTTACTAAGCAGCTTGAGAAATCATGCATAATTCTTCCTTACAGCAATTCTTTGAAGTAGGTTAAACTGGAACCTAGTGAATGGTCCAGACAGATTGAATGAGCTTCATGGTTAGATCTGGATATGAATCTGATTCTGTCCAGTCATAGTCTGATATTTTAGTCATTACAAGATGCTGGCATCTTTAAGTAGATACCTATTTTAAAAAAAATACTTAAAAAAATCTGTAACCAAAGAAAAAATAATGAATATTGGATTTTTAGAATAAGGTGACAGGACATCTTTTTTTCTTTTGGTAGCTAGTCAATTGGAGAAACATGCATGCTACTTTTTTAAAATCAAAATTTGTATTCTATTATGTTTACCTGCAATTTTTTAAAACCAATATTGTCGACTACATCTTATCCTCCTTCCGTAATTGAATCACCTCCATTTCTTTGCTTTAAGAAACCCCAACTGGAGAATGAGCTGTGGTGCTATAGGTCACCACATTTATAATGCTGAAACTTTGTGTGCACATGTATTCTGCATGTGTATAGTAAAATTAAGTTCAATGTTAATGAAGATTGCAGTTAAAAATTTCTCCTGCCGGTTGTCTGAGAAGTTGGTCATAATAATCATCGAGATGAATATTCTAAATAAATACGTCTGAATGAAAAAGATGGACATTTTTTTCTCCCTCCCTTTTTGAAATCAGACAGAAAAACCATCTGTTTTACAGATAGATTTTTTTCCTTCCAATGGCACAGTGACCGGATTTTTTTGGTTAGCTGCAGTGCTTATTGCTTTGGGGATATTTATGACTGGTTGACTGAAAGAATACCTCTAACTGCTATGTAAGGGATCTTATTATTCCCAAAAGGATGGGATGAGTTTTAAATTTGCTAGTATTCTGCCTTCCTTGCTGGCAGAGATAAACTGTAACATGTATGCTTTCAATATTAGTGAAATTGATTGGAGTTTTATTTTTAATGCTGACAATAAATTATCTTCTTGTTCCGCGATTGTAGGGAAATGCTTTATTATTTTTTAACAGCTTGTGGATGTGCATTTTAGTGGCTAGACTACTTCTGATGGAATAACAGGGCCTGCTATAATTATATGCATTGTTTTTTTTTATTTTCCCTCATCATTTAGAATAGGAAGTAGATAATAGACATGCCTCTCTATAGACTGTGCAAGTTGAAATAGAATGAGGTTTAGAATTTGCCTTCACTTTATAGACTGGTTTTCAGCATGTTCAGGAAAAGGGAATTAGGAATACGTACACAAGCCATCTTGACTGCCCATGAAGACCAAGGAAGTCTTTAAAAGACTTATACATATTTGATTTAATATGAACAGAACATGAAGGGCTATAGCCTCTGGACCAAAAGCTGAGCTTAGGAATAATGGTACCTGTGCCCAAGTCCTATACCTGGAGTGGGTACCAGCTGATGTATTCAACATTTGGAATGGTCAATGGAATGATTCTTTTCTTCAAAGCAATAACATTTTTCAATTAAAATACAATTCTAAGAGCTATTTTTATCAGTTTTCTAGGACACATCAATTTTTTCAACTTTCAATTTCCAAACATTGTTGTTAGTTGCGAAGTCATGTCCAACCCATTGTGACAATTTTCCTCCAGGCCTTCCTGTCCTCGACCACCCCCCAGAGTCCATTTAAGCTCCCACCGACTGCTTCAGTGACTCCATCCAATCACCTCATTCTCTGTCGTCCCCTTCTTCTTTTGCCCTTAATCGCTCCCAGCATTAGACTTTTCTCCAGTGAGTCCTTCTCATGAGGTGGCCAAAGTATTTGAGTTTCATCTTCAGGATCTGGCTTTCTAAAGAGCAGTCAGGGTTGATCTCCTCCAGAACTGACCGGTTTGATCGCCTCCAGCACCATAGTCCAAAAGCCTCAATTCTTTGACGCTCAGCCTTCCTTATGGTCCATCCAAACATTAGGGGTGCTCAAAAGTTGTGACATGCCTTGGGAATTGTAAAGATAGTTTGGTTACTTTAATATAATTTAGATATGCTTGGTAAGTAACTACATAAATACCATAATTTTTTAACATTTTGTTTGTTTCATTTGATCTGCATGGACATAGTTTACCAGGCCTGATGAACAAAAGTAAGACCAAACAGAGAAAAAATTATTGGTTGATAAGATGTAGTGAGATTATTAAATATACCCCAATGAGTGTGTCTCTGGGGATTCAAATCAAACTTCTCAGACTTTCTGCTGGCCTTGGCAGAAGGGACTATTTCAATTTTTTCCTCAGATTTTCCTTTTATGCTTATGGTTTTCAAAGTCTTTGATTTTCATGTTTTCCCATTGGGATCTACAGCAGCACTCTAGGTAATTTCTTTTGGTTTTTCAATGCATTCAGATATTTTGCTAACCTGATCTTCAGTTATCACCTTATCTGTTGGAGTTTCCTGTTGTATCAAAATTGGATACTTTCTGAGGAACTTTGATAGTTAGATAGATAGATGACAGCCAGTCAGTCTCTTCACATTTCCCCTCAGCATTCTGGAAAGAATAAAGAGCAAGTAAAAGAAAAAATCCTTTCCAAATATTAAATAACAGAAAATGTTGCTTTTATCCAATATGTAGCATATATCTACTTAGCATCACTACCTCATCCGCTGCAGTTTTTAATATCTTCCACCCAAATTCTGTTGTTCTCTTCACATGTCTGCTTTTCTTCACATGTCTATCTTTCCTCCTTTATCAAGAATAAAATTTTACTTTGTAAAATTTGAAAACAGTCTCCAGTAAATATGAATCAGGACAATTGGGAATAAATGTGCCAAATGTTGCTTCTCAGACATTTTGACAAATAGTTGTAAGAACATATTTGTGGCTCAGTAGTTTGTGTTGATTATTGAGCCCTAAGGTAGGTGCCAGAAACCAAGTGGGTTGTAGTCATGTTTCTGGTAAGGCACAGAAAATAATGGTTTGGACAGAAAAATGGATGATCCAGTCATAATGGACAGACTGTCCCACCTGGATACAAGATATAAAACTTTTCTTCATATACCTTCAATCCCCAACAATGGTGCTGATTTTGTATCTTATGTCAAATGCACCTAAGAGTTAAAAATCCAAAGCAAGTAGAAGTCAATTCAGATGAAATAAGTGAAAAGTTGCTGGACATTCCTTCCTGGGGACTTGCTGCTAGTAGACATATTAAACTTCATGAATGAGCATGTTTCATTTGGCATCAAGTAATGTTTACTCATGTACATGATGAGATGTTAATAATCTGCCCTTCTGTATTCTATAACCAACTGGCAACCATTAAGTCTCAAGTAGTTTAGGCAGAGAGAAACAAACAAGGACTTTTGTGGTTAAAAAGCTGATAGTGATATTGGAATAGTCTTCAACTTTTGTTCTCCACCCTTTGCCTTTGAACTTTGCCTACGTCTCTAAATATTAATGCTAGCTGGTTATAAATTATCTAGCAGGTCTCTGATACTTAAGTGACCATTGTTTTCAATAGTGTGCATGCATAATCAATCTAGTGGGCTTTGCTATTAGCTGAGGCATTTGCAGAAACCTTGAATTCCCAGCACTCCCATCTTTAGGCTGTCCCGGTATTCTTCTTTTCTACTATTGTTTCCCCAACACACATGCAAAGCATCTCTTCCACATCCTTTTTTAGTACTGAGATAACATTTCAGCCTGTGGCGCTTCACTGAGAGAAAGGGCAATCTCACCTTATGTCAGATTTTGTCTGCTTTTCTTCACCACTTTGAAATTTGCTTCTGTATATTAGCTCCTCTGAATATTTTTCTTCTTTGTCTTTATGGAGAACTAGTGCTTCTATAAGAACTGATTAGGTGGGTCTAAATTGTACTTTAGTTTTTTTGGGAGTGGGACAGTGAATGGAACAGTGGACAATTAAAATGCAACAAATTTACTGCTTGTCAGGGTGAATTTTGATCCAGCAGAGTGGAGGCTGTGCAATGTTTCTTGCTTAAGGCAAAGAGCCTGTAACAGAATTTGTTAATGGTTTTCTATAATCATAATGGTAAATGAACTATGATTTTCATAACAAATGTCTCCAGAGATATACACTCATGCTATACCTTCAATAAACATTTTTGCATTTTTTTTCAGATGAGTGTTGTCTGAAATTCACCACTGGTGATAAAAACTTGTTTGGGATCTTAATAACTAAAACATAATGACAAAATGCATCAAACACAGGTTTGCAGATTTCAGTATAGATTTTTCATTAATCTGTGCTTGGTCTGGCTAAGGCTCTGAGTTGGATGAATAGTTGGAGAAAGTTGGAATTTATGTTCTTTTTATATATAGGACCTAAGTCATATCAGCATAAAAGAGAGTCATTGCTTACCTAAATGCCATGCCAGGACAAAAAGTAAATAAATTCAGACATTCATCCTCCAAACAATTAGAATTTTTGGGACTGTAAATATGAGACCTTTATTATTTTTTATGAATCCCTCAAGTTGGCAAATGTATCTACTGTATTTTTCTGAGTATAAGATGCACTTTTTCTATCCACAAAAGTGGGTGGAACTGTCTGTGCATCTTTCACAGCAAATGTTGTTGAAACCTTGCTCACCTGCCAGCTCCCACCCTTCAGCCTCTGACTCCCAGCAATTTGCCTCCTTGGAGCAAACAGCAAACAGTCTGTTTCAGTTTCAGCACAGCCTGATTAGCACAAGGAGCTGATTGTCAGTTGGACCGGCCTCCTGACCATCAGTTGTTTCAGGCTGCAGGGATTCCCATAGTCTATTGACGCCTCTGCATGCCCCATTTTTGGCTTCCACATCCTGTTTTCAGCCTCTGCGTACCCCGTTTTCAGCTTCCATACACCTCATTTTCCACCTGTTCCAATCTCTGCTGCCCGGAATGGGCAGAAATTGGGGCATGCAGAGGCTGAAAACGGGACATGTGGAGGCTGAAAATGGGGCGCACGGAGGCTGAAAATGGAATGCGGAGGCCGAAAATAGGGCGCATGGAGGCAGCAATAGGCTATGGCAATCCCTGAAGCCTGAAACAGCTGATGGTTAGGAGGCCAGTCCAACTGACAATCAGCTGTTTGTGCTAATCATACTGTGCTGAAGCTGAAAGCTGAAGCTGTTTGCTGTTTCCTGCAAGGAGGCAAATTGCTGGGAGGCAGAGGCAGATTTTTCTTCTTGTTTTCCTCCCCAAAAGCTAGGTGCATCTTATACTACAGAGCATCTAATACTCCGAAAAATATGGTAATACCTTTTCCTCCTCCTACTTTCCCCACAACAAAAATCCTGTGAGGTGAGATGCACTGAGAGAGAGTGACTAGCTGAGTCATGAAGCCATGTTTTAGGGGCTCGGCGGAAGGTCAACAGGTCAGGGATTATCCAGATTCCCAGGGGAAGCTCATTCCAGAGAGCCGGAGCACCCACAGAGAAGGCCTTCCTCCGAGGGACTGCCAGTCAGCATTGTTTGGCTGCCGGTATCCGGAGGAGGCCAACCCTCACAAGGCTCTGGGAGGCAAATGGTAGTAGAAGGCGGTCTTGTAGATAACCTGATCCTATACCATGTAGGGCTTTAAAGGTCATTACCAGCACTTTGAATCGTGGGGAGCCAGTGTAGCTCGCACAAGAGTGGTGTGGTATGGGTGTAACAAGGCACACCCATGACTACTTACATGGCCGCATTTTGGACCAGGTGAAGCTTCCGAATGCTTTTCAAGGGCAGCCCCAGGTAGAGTGCATTGCAGTATTCTAACTGGGAGGTGATGAGGGCATGAGTGACAGTGAGCAGTGCATCTCGGTCCAGAAAGGGACACAACTGGTGCACCAGGCAAACCTGGGCAAAGGTCCCTCTGGCCCATACTTGTCAAGTATCCTGGTTTGACTGGGAAAGTCCCGGACTTTACACCTCTTTCCCGCCCCCGTCCCGGAAAAATAATTTCTAGTAAATCTCCCCGAAAAAAAAGTCAGTACTAACTACGTAACTAGCCCCGCCCCCACCCCCACCCTCCCCGCTCACTCGC